>JSUI01006294.1:0-34837 GCA_000833645.1 Huntiella omanensis | reverse complement strand
GGAAGTCGAGGAGGAACCGGCGACGGAAGTAGCGCTAGAAACTTTGGTCGAGGTGGAGCTGGCAGCCGAAGTCGAGGTAGCAACAGCAGAAGAGGCAGCAGAAGAAGTAGCGGGAGTAGTCGAGTTACTAGAGTCGTCGTTGCAGTCACCATCGCTAGTCTGACCATCCAAGTTAATGGTGTGGTCAACGCAAGCACCAGGCCAAGTCACAGGGCCAGCAGGAGTGTAGTTCTGAGGAGGAGGGNAAGTGGCATCAGCAACGGCAGTGGTCTTGGCCGCAGATGTAGTGGTGGCTACCGAAGCACTGGAAGTCGAGGAGGAACCGGCGACGGAAGTAGCGCTAGAAACTTTGGTCGAGGTGGAGCTGGCAGCAGAAGTCGAAGTGGCAACAGCAGAAGAGGCAGCAGAAGAAGTAGCAGGAGTAGTCGAGTTACCAGAGTCACCGTTGCAGTCACCATCGCTAGTCTGACCATCCAAGTTAATGGTGTGGTCAACGCAAGCACCGGGCCAAGTCTCAGGGCCAGCAGGAGTGTAGTTCTGAGGAGGAGGGTAGTAGATGTTAATCTGCAGACCAGGCTCAGTACCGGTGTACATGCCAGGAATCTTAGTAGTAGGCGAGGGAGTACCACTGCCGCTACCACCAACAGACAGCTGAGCACAGCCAATGTAGAACTGGGCACCACCGACAGTCTGGGCAGCGTGAAGGGCTACGTGCTCAGCGCGGAGAAGATAGTCACCAGAAGGAAGATCTTCGGGCAGCTGGAAGGTAAAGTTGGTAGCACCGGCGCCGTTAGAAAGGTAGGTAGCCCACTGGAGACCCTCGCTGGTAATAGAGCTGGTGGTGAGTTCGTAAACCTTGAACCAGTCACCGTCACCAGTGTAAGCGTTNAATCTTAGTAGTAGGCGAGGGAGTACCACTGCCGCTACCACCAACAGACAGCTGGGCACAGCCAATGTAGAACTGGGCACCACCGACAGTCTGGGCAGCGTGAAGGGCTACGTGCTCAGCGCGGAGAAGGTAGTCACCAGAAGGAAGATCTTCGGGCAGCTGGAAGGTGAAGTTGGTAGCACCAGCGCCGTTAGACAGGTAGGTAGCCCACTGGAGACCCTCGCTGGTAATAGAGCTGGTGGTGAGTTCGTAGACCTTGAACCAGTCACCGTCACCAGTGTAAGCGTTGGCAGCGGTGCCATCGGGGGCCTTGGACATCCAAAGAGACAGGGGACCAGGGTGACCGAGGTTGTTGTTCACAGTGAAACCAAGCTCGTCACCGGGGGAAACAGTGGCGGTCTCGGTGGATGACATGATGTCACTGGAGATACCACCAGCGTTGCAAATCATATCAGTCGAGGTGACGTCGGTGATGGGAGAGTTGGAGTTGGTAGTCTTGCGAACATATTGGTAAGGAGAGCTGATGTTGCCGTTGACAATCAAAGCTTCAAAGTTGTAGTGAGCAAAAGCACTAGGAAGAGTGGCAGCAATGGCCAGAAGAGTAGAGCGGGAGAAAATCATTTTGATGGATTTGAAAAGTAATGGATATAAAGAAAGAATTTGAAGTTGGACACGAACTTGCGTGGAAAGAATGGATAACACTGGGTTTAACGAAAGAAAGTAAAGACAGACTAGCTGCTAAAGAGAATGGAAAAAGATAGTAGTGGTGAGAACTCGAACTGAGGATGAAGACTAATATCGAAAGTGACGGAGGAAACAGCGGGAGATGCCCATACTTATATGATCTCCTGAACCACACTATTCAGGACGATCACCGAGTTCAGACAATTAATATACGCCGGTGCCGACCCGCCGAAAAGATAACTCCNATCATTTTGATGGATTTGAAAAGTAATGGATATAAAGAAAGAATTTGAAGTTGGACACGAACTTGCGTGGAAAGAATGGATAACACTGGGTTTGAAGAAAGAAAGTAAAGACAGACTAGCTGCTAAAGAGAATGGAAAAAGATAGTAGTGGTGAGAACTCGAACTGAGGATGAAGACCAATATCGAAAGTGATGGAGGAAACAGCGGAAGATGCCCATACTTATATGATCTCCTGAACCACACTATTCAGGACGATCACCGAGTTCAGACAATTAATATACGCCGGTGCCGACCCGCCGAAAAGATAACTCCCTGGTCACTTGACACATGGATAGTAAAGTCACAGGTTTCACCATATACTCCCGACTATACCAATGTTCGGATGGACAGGGGTATCCTCCGGCGGTTCTGTTTCACCATGGGATTGACCCGATTATCATGGACGAGAGCTGGAAATAGCCGATGAGGGATGTTTCACTAATGCAGATGTGTGAATTTCTACTAGGCAGCCTTGGATTTTTGGTGACGCATGAAGGTGAAAGTTATGTGCCGTGAAATCGAGGATCTAAGAGGTCGATCAGTTCTTGGGTTTCTTTACATAGTAGCGGGGTGAAGGCGATCCATGGTTCTTGTATAGCAAAGAAGACTTGAGAGTCTGGTACGACAGAAATAGACGATACAGTTAAGCTTGGTTATAAGTACATACACATGTAGCGCTACCTGCAGTGACGGAACATTAACCCCGAGAATATTGAGCCGGTCATTCTAGCCGAAGTCCAGAATACCTTTACTCCTGACTCCTCAATTTAGGAAATATGCATAAACTCCCTGACGGCTGTATACTAAAGCCTCAATCTATCACCGCATTCGGAACAAAATGAATTTACAATTCGTGCGATATTTACATGTAATCCACCTCGGAAACAACCCAGGATAATCATTGGTTCGCGAAGGAAAGATGAGACTCGTCTGTGTCAGTTCAATCCGCCCGTCATAAACGGCTCAGTTTTCTCATAGCGGTTAAACAATAGGCATCTAGGTTCATATGTGTTTACAGACATATGAATACATTTTGACGAAAGCTCTCCGCGGCAATTTTGTTCGGCTTGTTTCGAGTTGCCATATCCAGCGTTTGGAACAAAAGACCTTGATTTTGATCGTCTGATGATACTGAAACTCCAAACTTCGTCACGATAAGGTTGATTGCTGATGTAACCCTTGTCAGGTACATAAAGTAACCCTATCATTGCCGTTGACAGTCGCACTAATGTTGAAGGAAGGAAGAGTCATTCTTGGGGCGTTAGCTTTGGAGTGACGGGAAAATGTTTCACATACACAGCTACAAGCTTCCTTTTTGTCTTATATTCATATCAAGCTAGCTTCCACGTTCATCATGGCCTCTAAACTCCCTGCCAACTTCAATTGGACTTCCTTCCTCCAGGACTTACCAAAATGCGAACATCACTTACATCTCGAAGGTTGCTTGACACCCAAGACACTCTTTGAATTAGCTAAGAAGAACAATATCACCCTTCCAAACTCACCAGAGTATGCCTCAGAGGAAACTCTCAACGAATTTTACAAACACTTCACCTGTCTTGATGACTTCCTGAAAGCTTATTATTGTGGCATGTCAGTTCTTATCGAACAATCTGACTTTGAAGAACTGGCGTGGAGCTACTTCCAGAAAGCGAAAGCTGATGGTGTTGTCCATGCCGAAGTCTTCTTTGACCCACAGAGCCACACTGATCGCGGCATTTCATTTGACACAGTGGTAAACGGGTTCTCTGCGGCCTGTAAGAGAGCGACCAGTGAACTCGGAATTACTACCAGACTCATCATGTGTTTCCAGAGAAACCACTCGGTTGAATCAGCATGGAACACTTACAANCGGGAAAATGTTTCACATATACAGCTACAAGCTTCCTCTTTGTCTTATATTCATATTAAGCTAGCTTCCACATTCATTATGGCCTCTAAACTCCCTGCCAACTTCGATTGGACTTCCTTCCTTCATGACTTACCAAAATGTGAACATCACTTACATCTCGAAGGTTGCTTGACACCTAAGACACTCTTCGAATTAGCTAAGAAGAACAATATCACCCTTCCAAGCTCACCAGAGTATGCCTCGGAGGAAACTCTCAACGAGTTTTACAAACACTTCACCTGTCTTGATGACTTCCTGAAAGCTTATTATTGTGGTATGTCAGTTCTTATCGAACAGTCCGACTTTGAAGAACTGGCGTGGAGCTACTTCCAGAAAGCGAAAGCTGATGGTGTTGTCCATGCCGAAGTCTTCTTTGACCCACAGAGCCACACTGATCGCGGCATTTCATTTGACACAGTGGTAAACGGATTCTCTGCGGCCTGTAAGAGAGCGACTAGTGAACTCGGAATTACTACCAGACTCATCATGTGTTTCCAGAGGAACCACTCGGTTGAATCAGCATGGAACACTTACAATGCGGCTAAGAATGGTGGATATCTCGGTCCGGATGTGAGTGGGGATGACGCCCAAGATGATGAAAATCGGGTCATCGCGGGTTTGGGGTTGGACTCGACTGAGATTGGATATCCGGCCGAGTTATTCACGGAGATTTATGGCGATGCAGCGAAGCGTGGACTGAGACGGACAGCCCACGGTGGGGAAGAAGGAGACTCATCTTATATCAAGGGGGCTCTCGATAGTCTCACATGTGAACGAATTGATCATGGAATTCGCATAGTGGAGGATTCTGAGATCTTGCAAAGAGCTATTGACAACAAAATCATGTTGACGGTGTGTCCGTTGAGTAACGTTTGTCTCAAGGCTACACCAGCTGTTAAGAACCTGTCTTTAAGAGAATTCTTGAAGAAAGACGTTAAATTCAGCATTAACAGTGATGACCCGGCATACTTTGNATCAAGGGTGCTCTCGATAGTCTCACATGTGAACGAATTGATCATGGAATTCGCATAGTGGAGGATTCTGAGATCTTGCAAAGAGCTATTGACAACCAAATCATGTTGACGGTGTGTCCGTTGAGTAACGTTTGTCTCAAGGCTACACCAACTGTTAAGAACCTGCCTTTAAGAGAATTCTTGAAGAAAGACGTTAAATTCAGCATTAACAGTGATGACCCGGCATACTTTGGCGGATTTATTTTGGATAACTTCCTGGCTGTACAAGAGGCTTTTAACTTGGACTGGACTGACTGGGTAACAATTTCAGTCAATGCAATTGAAGGTAGTTGGATCAACGATGCAAGAAAGTTGCAATTGGTACAACTTTTGGACAAGGTAATCGAGAAGCACATTGGTCCTGGGGCAAGATACAAATAAGCACACTACATATTTCAGTTAAAATAAAAATGAATCTTTTGAAGGCGTAACACGTTTATTTCTAGAGACTAAGCTGGTATTTCGGAAAAAAAGAGTCCCCAACAACCGCAGTTGTCGAAACAGAAGAGGTATAAATATGTACAGGAAATAACTGGCTATGAAAGAAAGTAGGAAAAGAACAAAAGAAAAACGAGTGACTATGGTGAGTGGAAGTGATATGTTCATTGGGCATTCTATGGGGGCCCGACACAAGCTTTGGACCAAACCAAGAACTGGGATCTCGTGAACCCGAAACACGCGCTAGTCATTCTACACAACAAAATACAAAAGAAACACTACAGCTGCCACGTCTAGAAGAGCATGACAGCGGCCATAAGACCGAAAAAGAGGCCGGTCAGGGAGCCGACGGCCTTGGCGGCACCAGCAGTGGCGACGCTCGAGGTCGAAGCAGAGCCGCTGGAGCTGGTGGTAGCAGCGCTGGAGGACTTGGAGGTCTTCTCAGCGGCAGCAGTGGAGACGGTGGTACCAGCCTTAGTGGTGGAGGTAGAGATCTTGGTGGAGCCGACAGTGGACGAAGCCTGCTGGACAGCCTGGACCTGGAAGCCAGTGGACTGGACAACCACGGGGAGATCGGTGCTGGTGGAGTTGCTCCAGGTGTAGATACCGGTGGAGGCAGTGTAGGCAGCAGCGGAGATGGTGCCAGCAGAGACGGGAGCAGTGCCGGTGGACTTGACAGCGTTGGCCAGGTAGGTGGTGGTGGAGACAGCAGAGGACTCAGTCACCTCGGCGGTGGAGCGAGCAGGGCAGTTAGTGACCGAAGCAGCGCACGAGGTGATGGTGCGGACCGAGGTGGCGTAGATGGTGCTGGTGATCCACTCGGTGGAGTCAGACTCAGAGGCGGTGGCGGACTTGGTGACAGCCGACAGGTACTTGGTGGCAGTGCCAGTGCGGGTAGCAGTGACGGTGGTAGCAGTCGACGAGCGAGTCTTGGTGACAATGGCGGTGGTGGTACCAGTGGTGGTGGTAGTAGCAGAGTCGCTGAGGGTGATCTTGCGGGTCAGAGTGGTGGCAACAGTGGTGGTGTAGACGGTGGTGGACACGGGAACAACGGTGGTAGAGACGGAAGTAGCGGTCGAGTCAGAAGACAGAGTGATGTACTTGGTAGAGTAGATAGTCGAGGTGATGACAGTGGTGACATCGCTGCTGGAGCCGGTGGCGACGCTGGAGGCAGCAGTGGTAACGGCAGTAGAAGCGGTGGCCTCAGCAGCAGTGACGGGGCAGACGGTAGTGTACAGAGCAACGGTGTCAGTGACAACGACAGTGGTACCAGCCGAAGCAGTGGTGTAGACACTGGTGGAGTAGACGGTCGAGGTGGTCAGGGAAGTCGAAGAGGTAGAAGCAGAGGCAGCGGTCGAGGTAGCAGTCTCGGCACCAACGGTAGCGGTAACGGGGCAGACGGTGGTGGAAACAGCGACAGTCTCAGTGACGACAACAACGGACTGCTCAGACGAGGCAAGAGCAGCAATGTCAGAAGAGCGAGCGGGGCAGTTGGTAACGGTGGCAGCGCACGAGGTGACAGTGTAGACGTTGGTGGCGTAGACAGTGGAGGTCGACAGGTAGGTGGTCAGAGAAGCCGAGGAGTTGGCGTACGAAGCGGCGGTGACGTTGGCAAGCGAAGCGCTGGAGGTGACACCAGTGGCGTAGGCGGAGGCAACCGAGGTGGTGTTGACAGCAGCGGAGGTGGTCAAGGCAACGGCAGTGGTGGGGTTGGCAACGGCGGAAGTGACAGCAGCCTCGGTGACGTTAGCGACAGCAGAGGTGGTGGCAACGGCGGAAGAAACAGCGCTGGTAACAGCAGTACCGTAGACAGGCTCAGTAACGTTGGCGGCAGCAGTGGTGCTGGAAAGCACAGAGCTGAGGACAGAGCTGGTCACATCAGAGCCGTAGACGGCGGTAGTGGGGACAGCAGAGGAGGTGGTGTTGGCAACCTCGGCAACGGCAGAAGAGACGGCGGAAGTGACAGCCTCGACGGAGGAGGTAGAGACACCGGTGGTCAAGGCGACGGTGGGGATGACCGAGCTGGAAGACTCAGTGGTGACAGCAGAGCTGGTGGCCTCAGTGGTAGCAGCGACCGAAGTCGACGACGAAGACGAATCAATGATAGAAGAAACGGCCTCGGTGTAAGCAGCAGCCGAAGAAGAAGAAGAGCTGCTAGAAATCAAACTGGTAGGAATGAAGATAGCGGACGAAGCCTCGCTGGTAACACCATACTCGACAGCAGCGGTAGTGGCGGCAGCAGTGGAGGTAGTCTCAGCCGAAGAAGTGGTCAGAGTGACGGGAGTCGCGGTGGTAGCAGCGGCAGTGGTGCTAGTAGCAGCGGCGACTACGCAAGAGCAGGCAGCGCTGACCTGGGCGATATCAGTACCGCAGTCGTTGGAGAAAGCGGAAGGGATATCGGAGGTAAGGTTGTGCGAAGAGCTAAGGTAGCTGTTGCAAAGCGAAGTGACATCACTGCAGCCGGCGATGCCAGAGTAGCAGGTGTTGTATGACTATAGTATGGGAGTTAGGGTCTATTTTGTGTAGATGCACATAGATGCAGATGCTATATTGGGACGACTTACACAGTCACCAGCGATGGCCTGAGCCGAGTAAACGGCAACACCGAGAACAACGTTGCGAATGATAGCCATTTTGAATTTTGAATAGTGTTTAAAACTAAAGGATAGTCGAAAAGGGTATCGAGAGAGTGGTAAAGCGTTTTCTAATTTGAAATGAAAGGACGGATATTCACACTACCAAACAAATGATAATGTAGAAGTATCCAAGTAAAGAACGAGTCTCCGTAAGTCGCAAGGTGACGAGCAAGGTCGAAGCTACTGTGCTGGGTCGCAATAGAAGCGTTGAAGAACGGTAGAAGGAAAAGAAGAAAAAGAAAGAAGAGACTTCCATGAACAGTTTGGGATACGAAGGGAGCCTCTTCTTATATCATTTGAGGATCTACGCTCCACATCAAACTTGGGGTCTTTTTTTAATTCATGGTAATTTTTCTTGCTCAAGTTAACGCACTAACCCGACTACTACTAGGACATGGCCAAACGAACATGGGGCAATGTCATGGATTTACGGGGGTGTGCGTTGATGACGGCCCAGCCTCCACACGGCTGAACGGGGGGCTGTTTGCATTACGGGGACTCATTCAATATTAAGAATACTATGAGAATTGAACAAACTGCATAAGAGGATTACTACTGTTTGTCATGGTTTTATTTTCTTGTTGAAATTTCCACGCATTATCTAGTAGTAGTCCAATGGAAACATCCGATAAACTACAGTTAAGAACTACCACAAGTCANCGACTACTACTAGGACATGGCCAAACGAACATGGGGCAATGTCATGGATTTACGGGGGTGTGCGTTGATGACGGCCCAGCCTCCACACGGCTGAACGGGGGGCTGTTTGCATTACGGGGACTCATTCGATATTAAGTATACTATGAGAATTGGACAAACTGCATAAGAGGATTACTACTGTTTGTCATGGTTTTATTTTCTTGTTGAAATTGCCACGCATTATCTAGTAGTAGTCCAATGGAAACATCCGATAAACTACAGTTAAGAACTACCACAAGTCAGGTACCAAACTCAATGGCGCCGCCACTAAGTAATCCACTACTTCCATTGGGCTGATTTTTGACCAGTCCTATCACATTTTGAATGTCTTCCCTGCAGAAAGAGACACCATTTCGCCCTTACTCCTGACTAACATGAGCAAACACATCGATTGGTGTATACTGAAGAGGGTTACAAAATGCATACGTCTATACATATTGTACGATATATGCAGCCCCTGATATCTTACAAGTGTTTCTGTCCCATTCAAAATACTGATATTTGAAGCATGTGACCCGACTCAGCATACAGAAATATTCGTGTACGAACCAAAACTACCGTCTATTATGGATCCAACTCCTGGCGGCTTTTTCATGTCTCTTTCCCCTCTTCCGCTATGACAAAACTACTCCGGTACTGATGCAGGTACTTCCTCCTATGTAACTCCTATGTATGCAACCATTGCCACAAGNTGGACAAACTGCATAAGAGGATTACTACTGTTTGTCATGGTTTTATTTTCTTGTTGAAATTGCCACGCATTATCTAGTAGTAGTCCAATGGAAACATCCGATAAACTACAGTTAAGAACTACCACAAGTCAGGTACCAAATCCAATGGCGCCGCCACTAAGTAATCCACTACTTCCATTGGGCTGATTTTTGGCCAGTCCTATCACATTTTGAATGTCTTCCCTGCAGAAAGAGACACTATTTCGCCCTTACTCCTGACTAACATGAGCAAACATATCGATTGGTGTATACTGAAGAGGGTTACAAAATGCATACGTCTATACATATTGTACGATATATGCAGCCCCTGATATCTTACAAGTGTTTCTGTCCCATTCAAAATACTGATATTTGAAGCATGTGACCCGACTCAGCATACAGAAATATTCGTGTACCAACCAAAACTACCGTCTATTATGGATCCAACTCCTGGCGGCTTTTTCATGTTTCCCCTCTTCCGCTATGACAAAACTACTCCGGTACTGATGCAGGTACTTCCTCCTATGTAACTCCTATGTATGCAACCATTGCCACAAGACTATACCTTGAACATACTGCAGTCGCCCACGCTTTACCTGAACCGCATGCTTTTGGAATCCTCCCACTCGCTTACCAGAACGGATTACCAATACCGACCCGCCCGGGCGTGGGGCTTCCCGATTCGGTTTTCAGTATAGCGGGGTCTCCGGAGAATCGGGGCGCCGGGTCACTGTCAAAAAAATGCAGACACGTCACAATAGAATGGTCCGCTCACAGGTTCTTTTTTTTTCATGTCGTCGGCCTTGTTGTCGGCCTTGTCTTTCAACTACTAGTTAACTAAATCAGGTCTGTGTCCTGGGGAGGGAGGCATCCGACCCGAAGAGGTTTGGCAGGTTTCTGTCTAACTGTCTGTTACTTGTGAGCGTTGACCTTCACGCAAACTACATGACGAGACCTTTGGTTACGGGGGGCCGGGATTTCTTAGTCGGTGTGGATTGAAAGTTAACCTTGAACTCCAGGGTCAGATTATAGGGCATGATATCTAATATTTAACTACTCAGCCACATCTCCTATTGTTCTAGATGACTTATGACAGCTCATGATTTGCGTAGGGCATTTCGCATTGGTCAGTTATATACCAGATAGACTTCAAGACGAGGCTTGATATNGAATAAGGAGGTTCCGGAGTTCACAGTTCAACGGACGGTAAGCAGACTTACACACCAGTGGGGTGTTAGAAACACACCATGGGCTGGACGATAAAATACAGGGGCGTAAGCCTCTGTATTCCAATAATATACCAGATAGACTTCAAGACGAGGCTTGATATTGAGAAATACTGTAAAGATGAAGATAACCCTCCGAATGGATCACAATTGTCATACTTGAGGGAAAAAGAATCTGATGAAAATTCATATGGGTACATTCTCAATTCCACTCTAACCCTTTTAGTCTTTCTTTTTTTCAATTCCCTGCGACAGGCTGATCTGTTCCTGTTCCTCCTCGTGTGATGACCCCTCTTCCGTGTGAATATATGCAGAAGTGTGCCTTTGTCACACTGGCTTCATCACTTTCTGGAATCCAACATAAGAAACTGTAACGACAAAATATCCAATATCTCGTTCTTTTTTTTCTCACGAGACAATTCGGAATTCCGATGTAGAATCATATCGGCTCCCTTGTTTTCCGCGCCCGCTTCATAGGTGGAACCCCCGGGTATACCAGCCTCTTATGGATGGACCTAGTTGTTTGTTTTTGGTTTGGCCAATTGCCTTTCCTAGACTATGTCGCCAACCGAGTTACTGAATTTACCGACTAAAGTTGGACTGTACAGTACATTTTGTATGCATGGCGTGGGGGTTGCCTCTTTTTTTTTCACGACGGTGGTGGCGGATTCCGGTGAAGCTGAATAGGATTCTCAAGAAGATCGAGTTCTGGACTTTGAAGTCGTCCGCCTTAGCCATAGCTAACTATATAAAGACAAGTTATGGGTTTGCCGAAATCCCTCGTATTCGTCAGCCATGTGGTGTTTTTGATTCTCACTGCAAGTAATTCGGCGTGTCTAGCAGATCAGACCACCACAATTGTGTGGTAATTGGTACAGACAGCGAAGATCTCCTTAGTCAAAGGTCACCCATGTTCACTAATTCGTAAGTCTTCAGCTCCCCTGACGTCGCCTATGCCACCTACAACAAAAGCTACACTTACACAGATATCAAAATTGCTATTGCTCTCACAGCCACAAAATCGAATTTACCATTCTTCGTATGGAGCCCGCTGCCTCTGCACATAAACGTCATCTAATAGCAAACTCTCTGCATCTGTCAAACTACTCTTGAAACCGCCGTCGCTCCTCTATCTAGCATTACCTTTCCTGTTAATGCTGTTTGTACCTGTCAATGATCTCATAGAACCAAACAGCCTTCTTAGTTGATTCCTAGGATCTTGTTGTCGTGGTACGTCTGTGGATGAAGCTTCCACCTGGTGTTAGCCACTTGAGAATAACACTCAGTTATTGGTGGATTCTGTTTACTTGAAACTAGTGGCTCCAGTAAAAAATCCGTGGCGTCACCATCATCCTCGAGGATTCACTGGGTAACACAACCCTTATGCAGTTGATAGCAACCCTACGTACACGCAATCCTTTTTGGCCCTCGAATCAAACATTTGCTTCCCGCAGGAGTTTGACTGACCCCTGAAATTTGTGAGGATTTTAGTTTCAGTTTGCATCTATGAACTGGATTGATTTTGTAGTAGACTGGACGAAGTTTTGGTCACGATATCATCAATCAGAATCATGATATGAAGACCGTTGATACATAAAGTACATATAATTACTACTTGCTCTTTGGTCTATGTTCCTCCACAATTTCTCCATTGTTAAATTCAACAAGTCTGTGCTTCTCTCCAATAAAATTCCAATAATAGACACTTCACTTGCTCGCCTATCTGTGGTCCGACCACTACTTCCGACCAAGACATTTTCTGTCGGGTCATCACGGTTGCGACGACAAGAGAAGACTCCCGCCTAGTCCAACATTTGAGCAGTGATCGAGATACTTGTGTATGTACATACATACACACGTACAACAAGTACGCACACCAAAAGGCTAAGACATCTCGGATGCTAATCCTCTTTCGGGATAAGCCTCTTACTGTTCTCATTCAAACTTGTGTACATACCTGAAGCGATAGTCTTTTGCATACCCAAGTTTGTTAGTTGATATGAACAATTTGGTGACTAACACAACGCCTTACGCATGTACACATGTACACTGACATTTATACGTGATTGGAGTTTGCAGACGCTTATTTTGAGTAACCTATGTATGTACATATGGATACACACTTATCTTTGATGCACCCACATCTGAATATCTAGGTGCCGTATACATATGTATGTTGTGTGTCTGATTCGACAGGAACAACAACCTCCCAATGCAAGCAAATTTACCCATCAACATTGAAATAGAAGCATCTTTCCATGAACCGTCACTTCAAATGTGCATGTCCTCTCTGCGACTGCGCCTACTGTAATTTCTAAATGGAGGCTGTGCCTGTGAACAGGCCTGTGCCATAGGGCCAAGACCAAGGCGATCAAATGGAATAGGGCCGTGCTACAGAATTACCGTTGCAGTACTGTGGCAAATACGAAATGTAATCACATACACATAAAAACACCGCCTTGTTAAGAAAACCATAGAAAAATCGCTTGGTGAAGCTATTTGCTGTCTGATGAATGAGGTATACATACATGCGCGTGCTCTTTTGTTTGGTACTCTCCTGTCAACTTATGTAGATATATGTATGTACATATAGATGTATATACACATGATTGTGCAAATACCATCTTGATGCTATAAACATGTGATGGACTGGGAGGCATCAGCATACCACTGCACCAAAAGGATTGGTACCTTTGGACTTTGTTATCGGGGAACGCTCTATCATGGTCTATATAGTGTGCAATTCCTATACAGTTATCAGTGAGAAGCAAACACTTAGTAAGTAGCCATCAGACAGGGTAGAGGCTGACAACATGACAACGTTCAAAGTCTGCTCAATTGATTATTATCCCTTCCCCATGATCTCTGAGGTCAAAAAGTCTCAAAGTCTCTTGAATAACTAGGTCATACGTAGGGTTACAACCCACTACTCAGGTGTGACAATCTAGTCGCACAGATCGTGCCCGTTGCTACTATAGACCTCGAGGGAACACAACAGATAGGGATGCATACTCAAGTGTGCGCAAACTATATTCAGGATCAATATTCCACACTACAATGGAAAAGACTAGCCACGAATCTCTCAGCTTGACGATGCACATGACAATCTAGATGGCTGGAGTCTGCAACATGCCCACCATCTCGCGGCGCCCACATGTCTCACTGCATCTCAACTTGGCCACTAAAGAACCACCACCAAGATTTAGATGCTAGCGCGGGGTTCTAGTGTTTAGAGAGATTGTGCCCATCTGAAAGTGGTGTATTTGTACTCGCATCGATAGATAAAGTTTCTGCACAATAAGATGCGAGGTAGTTGGAGTTGGTAGTTGGTGGCGGGGTGACACTAATGTATAAAGGTTATAAGTACTATGAATGCCACCTTCTGAAAACAGACATATCTTTGTTACTGAGAGAACACAGATCTCGTCAACGATTAATCAAACGACATGTCAGACTCCGAAGAACACCAAGCTAGTACGGTGGAGTCCAAGACTCCTAAAATAGGTAAGTTGTATTTGCCAAGACATGCCACCAAGTCTAACCGGAATCTACCGCTTGTCAAACAGACGATGGACCTGTTCCACATAAGAACACTCTTACCTGGACACCAGAGGAGGAGCTACAGGTTCGTCGATCGCTAGATCTTCACATCGTTCCAGCAGTATCCTTGGTGTTTCTGGCATGCTTCCTTGATCGCATCAACATTGGAAACGCTCGTCTTCAGGGTCTTAACGAAGATGTCGGCCTTTATGGCTACAAATTCAACTACGTTCTGACCGCATTTTATGTGGCCTACTTCACTAGTGAGCTCCCAGCCAGTGTCATCATGAAATACATTGGCGTGGGTAAGTTCATTCCATGTATGGTGGTATGCTTCGGACTATTCAGTATGTGTACAGCTTTTACTACTGATGTACCTGGACTGGCGGTATGTCGTCTACTACTTGGACTGACTGAGGGTGGCGCTATTCCGACTCTGTCATTCTACTTAACGTACTTTTACTTGAGAGAAGAGCTGGCATTCCGAATTTCACTTTTTATTGCAGCGTCAGCACTCGCCGGCGCATTTGGGGGCTTCTTGGCTGTAGGCTTCTCTGATGTACCCGAGTGGGGAGTTGAGAGCATGCGTCTACACACATGGCGAAACATTTTCTTCTTCGAGGGCATCTTGACAATGTTGATTGGGATCTTATCATATTTCATGTTACCCGCCAATCCAAATCTAGCCGGGTTTCTCACACCTCGCCAAAAAGAAATCGCCACGGAACGGATCCGGAGACAGAATATAACCGAAGACTCACAGATTGGTATACGCCATTTAAAAATGGCACTGAAAAACCCGCAATGTTATATCTCTGGCCTCTGCTACTTCTTTGTAAATATAGTTTTGCAGTCAGTGTCAGCCTTCTTGCCAACGATTCTTCACGAGTTTCACTGGCCTACGACTAAGAGCCAGCTTCTCAGTGCGGGGCCATACGTATGGGGATCTATATCAATTGTTATCGTAAGCTCCCTTAGCGATAAGTTCCGCGTACGAGGGTTAGCTTGTGCCTTATCGGCGCCGATAGCAGCGATTGGATTTGCAGTGATACGGTTTGGAGATGCTGGGCCTTGGATCAAGTACATGGCTCTTTTCTTTATCATTGGAGGAACTATACCGATTGGTCCATTGTGTTTGGGCTGGGCACTCGGCAGTAAGTTAATAGAATGGCGTGGAAAGCTGTGTTCATTTACTAATTCCCTGGAATTGAAGATACCGCTGGTCCGGCTGTCCGAGCTATATCTTCTGCATATGTGATGGCTTTGAGCAATGTTGGAGGTGTCGTCGCCGTGTAAGTCATTTTTTTCAGGGAACCAAGTTTCACCTACATGTGTGTACATACCAGACTGACAGACATTTAAACACCCGTGCAGATGGATATACACCGACAATGATGCGCCAAACTACCATCCAGGACATACAGTAAACTTTGTCGGAATGCTGTTGGTGACAGTTATTAGTCTGCTTGGTTCAGCATATTGTGCACATGAGAATAGAATACGGAACGAAGGAAAACGAGATCATAGACTTGAAGGGTTGAGTCAAGAAGAGGCAGCAGAATTGGGCGATAGACATCCACAATTCCGGCTGATGATCTAAGTATAATCAGATGATTTATGGCCGATTTTGGTTCTCACCAATTTGGAGATTTCCTACCCACATAACCCTCAACAAACCCTATCACATCATTCCTACGATATCTTTCACGTGATACAATTGGAGAATGCTTGCTCTGACAAAGCTAGACAGAAAATCCGCCTTAAGAGTTCCTGCAAAAGCCCGAAACAACGCACATCGAGCTGCATCAATTCAACCATTCATTGCGTCCGTATAAAAAATCTATGTATACCTAATCATATATATTTATTTGTCGTTTCATCGAATCGTTTATCAATCTGCATGCTACTCACACCTCGGGCTGACGAACGACCACTATCTTTTTGTTGTTGTCAATTCCGCGATCCCAAAACGACACTGTTTGTCATCAGTTTTTGGTGTTTTTGTTGTCACCGGCTTCCCCAACTGCCATCTAGCTAGATTTGCACAAGCGTCTGCAAACCGGACTGCGCCGAATCCAGAACGTGGGGAGACAAATGCGGGGGACCCTAAAAGTCAGCAGTTCCTACACAGCGACCCTTGATTCGTTCTTAGCTTTGTTCATTTTTTCTACTTGATTCTTCCGGCTTGGCTTGGCTTAGCAAAGCTAACCGAAGTTCTTGGGTTCTTGGGTTTCTTGGGTTAAACACACATGTCAAGGGCGGTGGGTGTTGAGAAATCACTTGACCAATTTCTTGCTGGGCGAGAATCTCCAACTTTTTAATCTATTTTCATTGTTTTAGCTTTGAACTCACAGGGTTCATCTCATTCTCATTTATTTTCATTCAAGACTCATGATTCCAACGTTACTTTCGACTAGAGAAACCCGACAACTCATTAATAATGGCTGGTTTCCAGTTCATCGTCACAGATAACCGGGGACAGACCCGTCGCGACGACCGCCGCACAATCCGCAGCCAGTGTATGAAGGGCAAGAACACCAAATCGACCAAGAAAGCCGAGACCAATGAATCCCAGAATACAAACTCGTCGTCTGTGGACCCACCGGCCGTGCCAGAACTCACTGGATCCAGTACTGTACCGCCTGAAAAGCCACGGGCGGCACGCAAGAGAGCAGCCCGCCAGGACCGGGCACGCAAAGAGAAGTCCATGTCCGTGTCGACATCTGGCTCGTCTTCGTCACCGTCTTCTACTCAATCACCACCACAGAGTTACTTGCCAGAGCTGCCGGATGACGACTACGAGACTGTTGTTAGTCCAACGGTAGCTGCGGCTGTTTCAGCAACGTCGGCTTCGATAACTTCGTCACCACCATTCCCAGCGTTCGGCCGGATACATCACCCTCCAGCTTACTATCATCAATCACACCAACAGCAGCCTATGGTTCACCAAGCACTATCTTTTCGCCCGTCGCCTGTACTTAGAAATGCTACCCTGTCACTTTCTCCCACCGCTACTCCCGAGCCGGAAGACCCGCCGAAGCGGACGCGGCTAGCCATATCACCGGAGAGCCATGTGGACTTGACACCACGCGAGCGCCAACGGTATCGCGCTCAGACCCCTGATTTGGAGGAGGCCACAAACCAAGCGTGGCAAGAGAGAGTCGTCAGACCACAACCGCCTGTTGGCCATGACATAACCTTGTGGAAGTATCCAGCGCCGATTGACGGTGCCGGTCACGAGGTCATTCACACTTGTAGGTTACTTTTACTTCTTCACCCATGTTTTTTTTTTTCCCAGCCGGACATGCGAGTCAGCTAGGTGACATGGTTACAGTGGCTTTGTTATTTTCCCCTTTCTGTTACTCCATATTCTGTGGACTTCTCCGAATGCGTGCAGATCAGTTGGAGGTTTTGTGTTTACTCACAAGAGGCAAAAAAAAGATGCCCGAGATGCATATAATAGGGCATTCTTGGACTTGCCGACATGTCACAAAACGGATAACGGGCCCGACGCAGCGCAACACAATGCCTGTCTTTGGCTTAATTGGGGTTTAAGGCAACGGACCAGGGATGTTACGGTTGCTCTAAAGCGCATAGCCCATTACCCCGGCTCAACTTTCCCGTTCCCCAGATTCGGCAATACATACTAACATGGTAATTTTTTTGATATCTAGACTTTTCAGTGGCTCAACAGGTTGTCTATCCTGCTACAGTATTTGTCGATTTCGGTCCATCCAATAGCGAGTGGTTCGAGTGGCTCTTCTATGATGAAGCTTATCTACATGCGTCTCTGGCTATGTACATTGGTGTACGAAATGTACTAAATGGAAGAGATCATGGCCAGACCATGTTTAAGCATGTTTCAAAGTCACTCAAGGCATTACAAAAAAGAATAGCCAACGGCGGAGAGCAGGCGATAATGGATAACAGTACCGTGGCTGTTGTGCTATCTTTAATTGTGGTTGCCGACATGCTAAAAGACGACCTTAGCGCAAAAAGTCACTTTGATGGATTGTGTCGTATCGTCAAGTTGCGTGGTGGCCTGGATGGGTTCAAAGACAATGCCAAGATGCATGTCAAGTTAGGCCGGTAAGTAGAGGAACATACTCACCATAAAGGAAACCACGTACTGACTGCTAGTGTTACAGATTCGACCTCGGAGCTTCTCTTGATTCCGGAAAACAGTCACGGTTCATAAGTAGCCCAGTCTCGTTTGACAGCATCCAAAACCAAATGATTCCGCAAAATTCGCTTCCTGTATTACCAGGCGACATTGCAGATCGAGACTTAACCCCCCCTCCGGTTCCAGTTCCTATTCACGACAACCGATTATTGACGGTGTTCGAAGACATGTCTGTCCTTGCGCGCCGTGTCAACCTTGTTCATGTTAACAAGCTGCCCAAGTTCAAAGACAGCGAGTTCCAGGATTACATTACCAGTATCCAATACCGTTTGCTGCAGCTTCAATCAGAAATGCACAATGTTAGCGACGAGTGTGTTCGCCTATCACTACTTGCTGTCCTTGCCACGACATACCCTCTCCCGGGCAGCCGTATTCGCTACCCATATCTAGCTCGTGGGCTCCGTTATACATTAGGTGCAATCCAACCCTCAGGTGGTTTCATTGGAGATATACTTGCCGATGAAGTCTCCCAGGCTTGGAGAGAACTTTTATTGTGGAGTCTGCTGATTGGCTCATTGGCCGTGTTTGATGTCGCAGGTAGATCCTGGATGCATGCACTTTGGCGCCAGCTGAAGCCACCACGCGACTGGCCCACGATGCTAGAATGTTTACAACGATTCGTTTGGTTCCGTCCGCTTCATGACACCATTGGTAAGCGGGCGTTTTTTGACATCTGGGCGGCGGCAGATAGTCTTGATCCTGGCTACAGATATAGCAACGCCGCCCCAGAAGGAATACCTTCTTACAACCATTACCATACTTTCTTCGAGGGCCACTACGAAGATGAGACTGCCAACATGGGCGGTGACCGCAGCTGGCCCTTCTAATCACAACCCTTAGGGTTAACACCGAACCATTGATGACTAAAACGTTCCCCTCTTTCTGGCCCCCCACTTATTTTTGCGGTATCCACCTACATACGACTTGCGGTGCAATTGTCGTGCTATGGGCCTTGAAATATATGTGATATTGTAAGCCGGAGCCTGTTTTCCTGAAGGTTATGTCTTAAAACACACAAAGAAGACCTGGAACTGCACTACCCTTACTACCACGATTGGATTCTTTGGCAATTTTGTCACCCAGTTTTCTTTGTATTAGCAGTTACGTGCCTTGCACATACTCACGCCACCATGTCTACCGATCTTTCTAAGCTTCTAGGCATTTCGCCACCACCTAAGCGCAGTCAGCTTTTCTCTACTGTCATCCCAACTATTCTTTCTACTGTATCTTCTGTGGCTGGTATCTTGAACACTTCTCATCATGTCTCTCTTGCTGGAAATGCGAACCAATTTGGTGATGATCAGCTCAACGTGGATGTTGCTGCCGAGAATGCTATTCGTGAGGCACTCTCTTCTGCTCCGGCTATCGTTACAGTTTCTTCGGAAGAGGATCCCGTAGAGCGTAGTACATCATCGTCTGCTACCCAGGTTGGAGAGCGTTACACATTGGCCTTTGACCCACTTGACGGTAGTTCTATTATCGCCCCGAACTGGACGGTTGGTGCTATATACGGTATCTGGGATAGTGACACGGCTGTTGGCGTGAATGCAGGCGAGAAGCAGATTGTTTCAATCCTTGGTGTGTTTGGCCCTCGTACTACTGCTGTCGTTGCCATAAGGATTCCCGAGCTTCCGGCCTTTTGCTTTGAGGTTGGTCTGACTAGTGCCGACAGTGGAACCCCGGTTAAAATGGAGATTCTCCGTCGGGATGTTAAGTTGAATATTGCGCCATTCAAGACACGCTACTTTGCCCCCGCAAACTTGCGGTGTGCCGCTGAGTCCCCGGCGTACAAATCATTGATTGATCACTACATCATGAACAACTATACTCTTAGATATGCTGGTGGTCTTGTTCCCGACGTTGTACACATCTTGGTCAAGGGACACGGCATCTATGTCAACCCTGTTACTCCCGGTACAAAAGCCAAGCTTCGTGCTTTGTATGAGTTGTATCCTATGGCCTTGATTATGGAATGTGTCGGTGGAAAGGCACTCAACCCAGCTGATGGATCACGAATTTTGGAAGGTCAAGCTAGCGGATGTGGTGACAAGGGAGCATTCTTGTTTGGCACATCAGAGGAGGTTGACTTTGCCATTAAAAAGCTTTTGACATCAGAGTAACGAACATCGACCTACATATAGCGTTTTTGTTTTGCTCTTTCTGTGTTATTTTTAGTGTTGCGAAATTCAATTCAGAGGTTGCTTGTCTTTATTTAAGGACTTTGATAGTTGTTTTCGCCGTGCTTTGTGATTCATGTCTCAAGATGTTACCTAGTGAATAGAGTGGTTGTTGCCATATGATTTTGGTGACCGTCCATTTTTTAGTCATGACTCTCTAGTAGCGCCCGTGGGGCATCCCGACGGGACCAGTTCGAAGCTAAACTTGTATGCTTGACCCTCTTGCGATGTAACCTGATACCGTTTATCGACTCCAGGTCCACATGCTCCTGTACCAACACCCGCTACCTTCGCATCTAACCTTAAAACCGGGTCTCCGGCTACTAGATCGGTGGGGTGTTTGGCATTTTGAATCGTCTGATCATTGTAGACACCGACCTTCCAATTAAATGTAGTATCATCTGTGTCATGCTCCGTAGCATAACCCGTGCTGTCGATGGCAGTGAAGCTTTGCTCTGAATTATTCCAACTCCCAATTTGGTGAACGAAGAAGCCTGAAGCGCTACGGTCATCAGTGATACGCAGCCATCGTGTTGACGTGCGGTTTCCATTCTCCTGCGGGACGTCGTATGGGGTTTCTAACTTGGATGCCGTTGCCTTGTATAACCCGATTTTCTGAGACTCGGCTTTGTCGGGATAACTTTCGCCTGGACCACGACCGAACCATTCTACGGTATTCAAGTTTGGTGGAAGTTGTATGTCTAGTCCGATTCGAGGGATATTTTCGGGAGACGGGCCAACGAAGGAAATCGTTGCTTGGATAGCTAATATGCCGTTGGCTTGGATTGTATAGATCATGGAAATATTGGCGTACCATGCAACAATTGGCGGACTCAAGACGGATTCAACCTTGATTTCTGTGAACTTTTCTTCTTCCTGTATGAGGATACTCCGAATCTGTGTTGTTAGGGTATCTACACCGTACCGTTTCCAGTATGGAAGGGATACAGGAATATCGTTGTCCGTGGGTGGTCGCCAGAGGCCGACTTTGAGCTTGGTGAATAGGACTTGTTCGTTATATTTCCACATCGAAGGCCAACCTAGGATGCGGTCGAGTTTGAAGTTGTTTCCAGGACCAGCGAGAGATATCTCGGTATCAGTGGTATGGATCTGTGGTGGTTGAACTTCCTGAGTTGTTTGAATAGGCACGAAATGACTACGGTGGATAATCACCTGGGTCCAGCTAACCTCGTGCCCGATGGAAGCCCACCTTGTGGATTCCCTCAGAACCAGACGAAGATTGAGGACTGTATCAATTGTAGTATCCTCGGGACTTGGAAGCTCCAGTTGAATTTGGACTGTTGTGTTGGGTACTAAGGTGGGGATATCGAACGCCCCGAAGTCGGTGACGACCCCTCTTGCAACAACTTCCCACTGGCCAGTTAAAGTCGAATTCAAAAAGTCGAACCGACTGGACAGCTCTAGACAGGCTTTTAATTGATCCAGAGAACCCTTTAAAGACACAGCCATCTTTACGGGTTCATAAGCTTTCTTGAGCTCTAGAAGACCGGGAGTTGGGTCATGGTTTGAGTTGGTCAGGCCATCCATGACAAACGTTCCATCATTCGGAACATCTCCAAAGTCGCCACCGTACGCAAAGAAGCCTCCATTTCCGTCACCATCTGATTTCCAGAGGCCATGGTTTGCCCATTCCCAGATAAAACCTCCCTGAAGTCGTCTCTCGCTTTCAAACAAAGCTATGTAGTCTGCTAGTCCTCCTGGCCCGTTACCCATGGCATGAGCATATTCACAGAGTATAATAGGCTTACTCCAAGTGCCGTCAGGTGCAACGCCCGCGTGCTTTATGTGGCCTTTGAGTTCTTCGATACCAGGATACATGTAAGAAAACATATCTGCGGATTCAGCGTTGGAGTCGCCTTCGTAGTGAACAGGGCGATGCGGGTCAATCGATTTGACGTATTTGTACATGACCGCATGGTTGCGTCCATAAAACGACTCGTTTCCCAGACTCCAAATGATGACACAAGGATGATTAAAGTCCCGACAAACCATTTGTTTCATACGGGAAACATAAGCGTCTTCCCATATGGGGTTATCTGATGTAAACTTGGCGGCACTTGGGAATACTTTGCGCTTGCGTTCTTCATAGTCATCACCATCTGGGACTCCCAAAGGGCGTGCTACCGCTTCATAAAAGCCGTGACACTCAAGGTCTGCTTCTTCAAGGACGTAAAATCCTAAGGCATCTGCAAGGTCTAGAAGGTATGGATTAGGTGGATAATGGCTTGTTCGAATAGCGTTGATGTTGTGCTGCTTCATCATGATAAGGTCTCTTTCGATGAAGTCTTTGGGTACAGCACGGCCATGAAGTGGGTGGTGATCATGACGGTTCACGCCGCGTAACCGGATAGTTCGGCCATTGATAGTGATAAGCCCGTTCTTAAGTCTAACCTCCCGAAATCCGTGTTTCAACTGAACCTGATGACCCTCAAATACTAGTAAGATATCATAAAGGTTTGGAGTCTCTGCAGTCCAATGATGAGGTTTCGACACTGGAACGTTTAAACTGGTCAGGGTAGGCACTGAATCGTGGTTATTTTGGTTTGAAGAAACCTGGACTTCTTTCTTGCATACCTCCTTCCCGCGGAGACTGACCGAGATCGATAATAGCCCGTGCCCAAAGGTCTCAACATCCACGACCAATTTAGCATCAATAAAGTCTTCATCGAACTTAGTTGACAGCCAGAAGTTTTGAATTCGGGTTGATAAGGCTGGTATCAACCAAACGTCACGAAAGATTCCAGATAACCACCACTGGTCTTGGTCTTCTAAATAGCTTCCATCACTCCATTGGTACACGCGAACGAAAACCTCATTGGTATCCTCACGACTGACGAAATCCGTGATATCAAACTCGGAGGCATTTCGAGACTCTTGGGCGTATCCGACAAATTTCTGGTTTATGTATAGATGGTAGGCGGAATCTACACCTTCGAATCGCAGGTGAATGCGACAGTCTGATACCCAATCGCTAGGGACTGTGAGCTTTCGTTGATATGTACCAGTCGGATTGTTCGTGGGAACGTGTGGTGGAAGCACCGGAAAAGGAAATGGCACATTTGTATAGTGTGGAATGCCATGGCCTTGAAGTTGCCAATGGCCTGGCACGGAGATTTTGGTCCATGTGACGTCAGACGAAAGATCAAGCGGATTGGGAGCTAACGCGGGCGACGTAGCATAATGAAAAGACCAGGTACCGTTGAGCGATATAGATTGCTTAGGTACGTGATAAGCTCGAGGAGGGAGGGCATTGCGGCGGATGACAGACGGATTTTCGAAATCATTGGGCTCTAGTGTACGGGCCGACATAGAATGTACCTGGCCAGGCATCGAGATAGGGAGTTTCATAATAAGCTGTTTTCGGTAGAATCGCAAACCAGGGAATCAATGAAAGAAGAAAGTACAACTTTTAATTCATTGTGACCAAGAAATCTTGAGAGGCGGAGATATTAAGCCTTAATACAGAATGCAATCAGCTCACTCAGATCATTGTTCACTTGATTCCCACTTTCCCCGCATCTGTCACAAATGTCACACAGCATTGTTACATTGTCTCGTGTCGGTACACCACAGTTCATTATGGGCTTCGTCATTGAATTTATGTTGTGAAGCATAAATCGCGACGAACCGCAGGAATTCCCGTGATCGCGGCGAAAGCAGAAAAAATATGTATATTTAAAAACCGCCATATAGGCCCTGTTGAAAGTAGTTATATAGTAGTATGATAGTAATAGTAATCACATGGCGTATATCTTGGCCAAAACGGTTGTTGTTGCTGTATTCATCTTTCTATCATCGTTCATGGAATTGTTCATCAGCGTCAAAGGGATACTCCGCATGGCTAGCGTACCTACTCTATCGCATACATTATAATCACATTCTCTGTACTAGTCTGATACCTGTTGTGAGAATTGAATAGTGTAATTTCAAGATGCAATAGGGTCATCGACAGGGTTAACCCGCTATAAGAATATATTCAGGGTTAACGAGGGATAAAGCCATTGAGGGGAAAGAACAAAAGTGCGATAAAAGGTTACAGAGGCAAGCTCAAAATCGTTTCATGAGCTATTTGTGCTTCACCATTGAACCTACGTTGCTCTCAAGTTATGAGGACGCTAACAAACAGATCATTAAAAGCCACGCCGATAGAAAATGATACTGCTGATATGAGCATCACGGGAAGACAATCACGAAACTCTGTACATACACACATTCAACAACACTTTCTGTATTTCTAGACATCCTAATTCAACGCGGGGTAACTCTGTCCATTTTTGAAGCATATGCCATCCTTAACCAAAGTTTATTAGGACTATGTTGTCGGAGTAAGGGTTATCCGTGGTCTCGGGGTCGGCACAAAAGGACCACACGGCTCACACACGAGACAGTCGCGGGGTAAATGAGGGGGAAAGGATTCCAGAATATAGCATATAAGGAAGCCTTAAAGACCAGATAGTCGGCATGAATACAGATGCAGAGATTATGCGTTCCCCTTAAGTTCATCAAATACACATTACTTCGTCATATGTTGTGTCGACTCGCCGCCAGTGGCGTTACGCCACACGAGCGACCCACGTACCGACATCCCAGGGTGTGGGGGCCCCGCTGGGAGTGGCGTTGGTCAGGAGAACATATCAGGAGAGAGAGAGGGAGACTTTCATACAAAACATCTGATAAATTATCTTGTCTATTCTATTTCACGTCTCAGCACAACACGAACTACGTGGCCATACCCATATATATTCAACTCATTCCTCCATACTCACACGCTTGCGGTTAATTTCCCAGTTTAACACAAGTACCCACCCAAAGTTATCCAAGGCCACCCGAATTCTATATTCATCTCTTTGTATCCAACAATTCACCAAAATGTCGAAACGCAACTTGGCCGACTTGCCTACGCGATCTGCCCCCAAAAGATGCAAAGCAACTACACAAAATGAATCGACAAACGAGGCCGTCCATGATTCAAATTCGATCGAACAAGAAGCCGAAGAATATCTCCTGATAACTGCCAAGATACCTATTGCGGCGCTCACCTGTATCTGGGAGGCCGGACAAAGCCGATCGCTTGATACACGGGATGTTGCAAGTTTGTGTTCGCAATTTCGAATCGATAGACTTGCCCCTGAAAATCATGTTATAGTCTCATGTGCATCGAGTTCTGTACAGAAGATGAAAGAATACCTGGAATCCTCAGGCTCGCCGGTCAACAAGGACACTATTCCCTCATTTGATGCTTGGCTACAAGTCAACACTGAAAAGCTTGAGGTTTTGTCGGGACAGCACCGGATTACTGCTCTGGAGCAGCACATCAAGTCGACTAAGGTTCCAAAGACGGAGCTTTGGTGGACTTGTAAGGTATACGATAAAGGTAAGGACAATAATAACTCTATAGTAGAGACAGCAGCTAACAATTTGTAGATCGCCTTCCATTCAGACTTGCCAGTGAACTGAAGTTCAATCGTCATGATTTCGCCTTTCCCGATAGGCATGGCGCTGTGTGGCTACAACTTGTCCTCGCTGAAACCAAAGATCCCAGCTCACTGGACAGATATGGCGGAGAGAGATTGAAGGACGAGATTCGGAAGATCTTACGCCTTGGGAAAGACACGTCGTTTCCAATGATACGCCTGATGACACTATGGAACAACCCACACTGGAAGGCTATCGTCACACTTTGGTGCAGTACCACTATGGGTCAACAATCTTTCAAGCTCAATACATGGGCGTGGAGGGCAGGTGTTCGTCTTGATACGGTATGTTCGGAATGCCTGAAATCCATCTTCACCTTTCACCATAACTAACTGAAGATATATAGTACTGGTTCAGTACCATCAAGGCTACGATCGAGGTATTGTCGACACTCCCAAATGATGTGGGTCATGCCATTCTAATTGATGATTGGAGACGACTCGAAAGCGTCCAGTGTATGAAGGACAATGGTCGTCGGGAATCTCTTCTTCGGGATCTTTTCTATGATTCCAAAGTTGCACAGGAAAGCCACCAGCCAGCTGTCCGTCGTACTGGCTTCCTACCGACAGTCAGTGACGAGAATTACCGTGCTCTCTTTGAATTTCTGGTAGCTTCGCCTACATTTGTTTTTCCCAAGACCCATCAGATCCTGGAGATATCCAAGGCAGATGGAGTGTTGATGGCACAAGTCATGGAGCATGTTGTTCGCTGGATTAATCCAGCCGCCGCGGTTTTGGCCGACCGTACCAGGAGTAATCGGCCCCAACTATGGCGTGGTCTCGTACCAGAACTATGGCTACTTCAGAACGAGGGCGAGACAAGGGAGAGTGTAAACCCCGAGGAGGCGGCCAGGGTATCTCAGGAGCTCCAATGGGAAGTTCTTGAGTTCGCTCGTCGTCACCTTAAGGACCTACGCAAACCCACGACAAAAGCTTTCTTGGACGTCGTGCCAGATACTGACGATCAACAAAATAATCATCGTCTCTATGCCCAGCGCTTCTCGGACAATTTCTGGAGTAGTCTCTTTGATCTTGTGTCCTCAAGAGTTCCCCGCTTCGAACCTTGGTGGTCATTGCCTCCGCCTTCACATGTTGCCACCCGTATGACGCCTTCGGAACTGTGCGTGGTAATCAGTGATCGTTTGCTCATGGCCACAAATCAATCAGCCAATCTTTTCGAAAGTGCGCCATTATATTCTGCCGATACCTTGGCTGCATTCAACAGCGGTCTTCAAGATTACATACAGAGGTTCGTTACAACTCTGTATCCGCCCACTGTTGATGCCCAGATCCAGCCCCCAGGAACTATCGAGGCAATTGTCACTGCGACGGAACAAGAGTCCAATATTTTCCAGACCGAGTCACAAGCCATGCTTCCTGTTTCTGACGAGTCGGGTGTTGATATTGCCATAAAAGAAGAGCCGGGAATTTCTCCGACTGAACCAGAAGACATACCTTATGTTTCTAACGAGCGGGATGTTTCTGTGCCCATAAAACAAGAGCCGGGATTTTTCTGACCAAGTTATAAGTCATACCTGTGAGGAAGTACTCCAAAGGGGAAGAACGAGGGGGTTTACGGAATCGGCGTTAGAGAACAGTCCACGCGACCGAAACACCGAAGTCGAGTTATGTATATAAGTCGGGATGTCAACAATCGTATGTTAGGTAAATAGTATTACTACTCCCACGAGAAATCATGTTCCATTACCGCCAAGTTTAGTGCATAGTGCTTGGAATCTTGTGACTTGCAACATTACCTTTTGTTTCTAACCAGTAGGGTCCCTTTTTGGCCACAGAAGAAGAGTCATCTAAGCTGTGTGATGGGACAAATGTGGCTGGTGCTAAGGAGAGACAAGTTGCAAATGCCAGGATTCTCGGAGGTGTTTGTGGGGAAAGGTTCATGCTCCGGCTGATCGCAATTGCGTGAAGCTCAAAGAGCATGAGATCCATATATATGAACAGGCGCGAGTCACCCGGGCCAGGGACAGAGCCTTCTGGCACAGTAGACGTCAGGCCCATGCCGTTCACAAATTCCCACCCAACTTCTCAGGTATCACACCTTCCTCCACATCTCCACCACCCCACCGAACAACATTACCGGAGGCCCTCGGCTGCTAGCCAGACTTTGGACCTACTTTTTCGCGTACAAACATTCAGCGTACCTCTCCTCTTCTGAACTTGCATATTTGTGCGCGGGAGGACTTCACCCAGAAAATGTGTACGCCTCACGCCTTCTCAGCGCCAGGATCTTTTTTATATTGTACCGCGTGTACCTAAACAGTAGGCGCCGGTAGTCACCGTTGGGATTCATTTTCTACAACACCAGTCGTTGGCCTGACATGTGTGCCAGGCTCCCTTTTTGCCAATGGCGTATCTTATACGCCGATATGTTAAGACCGGAGGAGGAGTTTTCTAAGTAGGCCTAGTCATTTTGTCTTCCTTGCGTGGGATACTCTATGAGGAACCTACATCCTAATCACAGCATAGTTGGGAGACCCGCTCAAGGTCCGTCTCTTGCAGCAGGACTTTTCTTTTATTTACTAGATAGCCCGGACGAACATAGAATTGCTATCCTGTTCTTTGAACAAGCAATAGCTCCGATAAATACTACTACTTACTTACTGTTGTTCATCCTTTTAGAGGAAGCTCTTTGGATTTACCGGCAGTCACGTGTTCTTTTTTTATCAAGTACTGTTGTTTTATTTATTGCTTTGGTTCTATACAATACTGCTTCTGTCATAGTGATTGACTTGCCCAATTCAGTCAAACAATTAAACCAGAGGAAGAACGCAAAATGTGAATGAGCCACACGCACTCCAAAGACGCCATAGTGGGAGTGAAGATCCCGATAAACGACGGGAAACCCCGTACATTTGATATACTTGCAGTCCAAGGACCGCAAGTGGAACATACCATTGCTTGTACTGACTGGCATTTTGCCTGTGTATATACACGCTTGTGTCCTTTCAAGGATACGAGGGGAACTGTGTCCGATATCTATGGCCGGTATATACAATGACGCTCTTAGGCATCAGTTGGCAATCATCGCAAGGGACGGCTCTTTGACACCTTCACAACAATCGCAGCTGTTGGAACTCACGACGACAGAACAAGCACCTTTCTTCATCTTTTTTCTTTGTGTTATCTTTACACTTACACTGCCCGCTTTATTTGCTCCTGTGTTCCCTCTTTCTCTCCAATGATAACTTTCTTTCGTTTACATTGCGGACTTTTTTGACTTCTCCGGATAGCCGTCAAAGGTTTGCGTTAGGATATGGGGTAGGATATGCGCAGATGCAGAAATAAAATAACGTCAGGGTACTGGAAACAAACGATTTGTCAGGTATGTATTTGTGTACGGTGGGCTTAAGCGAACAAATCCCCATTAATGATTGACGTTTACCACGCTCTACATGTCAGCCCACATACGCAGACAGAATAACGCAAGAACTATCAAATCAATCTGCCTCTAATATACGCAGGGTAGGAGCATCGGCATGGTATAGTAGCATTGAATGGAGAGAAAGTCCCCAGGGTGAAATCACTAATATAGAGCCCCTCCAGGTGCGAGGTACAGTCATAATGATATCCGTGATTGAAACTCCTGTATTTGTCTGACGGAATAGATGGGGCAATATTTTCTAACCGACTCCTCTATCACCGTCGTGTAAGCCAAGCCAAGATTCGCAATATATTGGACATGGTGTTCTATCGATTCCCGTGGGGCCTTCAACTAGGTCAGGAATCTATTGGTTTTATGAACCTAGAACAATGCAATGAATATTGTAAGCAAACCCAGTAGTATTTATACAACGGGGAATATGTTGTAGTATTCAGTCACGTAACGAAGTCGGGAGAACCATGATAATCTTCTCCCTCTATTTCTCTATCTAACGGTGGTTCTAGTACTATATATATATGACGTCAAAGGTTCCTAAACCTCGCTACTTGGACNGGACGCTCACCCCATAGCGGTGAGTGTTCAATCAAAACTATCATATGGCTGGCTGAAACATGCTGCTCGTTTGCTCAGCAAACGGGCACCGATATGTTAGGCACACCGACGGGCGGGGACCTGTAACCCTAAATCTCCGACAGAATATCGCACAGCAAGTGGGATCAGAGTGTTGCTCAGTCGATAGCTTGTTCCAAAACACTAGATACTAACTACCTACAGGGCATAATGAAGACTTTGCCCCTATAGTGGACACGAGATTGGTAAAGGGTGAGGCCGGAGATCCACAAGAAAAGGAATACCACTTCACGCACCGAAATATCAAACGAGCCGGTGCTTCTGGCACGGGCTTCAAGATACGCGGGCCACTCGGGCCGTTGTCATACAACCATCAACCGTTGGACCAACCGGAAGAACAAATCCGAATAGATACACTACTGCCTGGAGCGGGACTAGAACCACTACGTTGTTCTATGTCCACATACGATTTTCCGTCCGACACAGGTAAATACACGTGTCTCTCGTATGTATGGGGCACCCCGAAGGGTACATATCCCATGTACCTTGATTCCGGCATTATAGGCATCACTGAGAATCTCATGGCTGTATTATGGCACATACGTCGCAAGAAAAAGCCAGTTCGCCTATGGATGGATGCTTTATGTATCAATCAGGTCGATGAAGCAGAAAAGGCCCACCAGGTTCAGATGATGGGCGAATTTTACGAAAAGGCGGACCGGTTGATCTCACGGCTTGGTTCGGCTCAGTCNCTCATGGCTGCATTATGGCACATACGTCGCAAGAGAAAGCCAGTTCGCCTATGGATGGATGCTTTATGTATCAATCAGGTCGATGAAGCAGAAAAGGCCCACCAGGTTCAGATGATGGGCGAATTTTACGAAAAGGCGGACCGGTTGATCTCACGGCTTGGTTCGGCTCAGTCAGAGACCGCCGAAATCTCACGGAACTTGAATCGTCTTTTTCAGGTCTCATTAGATTGGGACGAGGACCAATATTCCCGGCGACGCCTCGGAAAAGCCCTTACAACAAACGTCAACTGGATCAACCTTCGTCCAGTGTTTGATAGTGCCTATTGGTCTCGCGCATGGATTGTCCAAGAGATTGCCGTTCGTGAAGAATACCTTGCGCTGTGCCCGTTACTCAAGAAGAAGTTGGACCAATTCTGTCAGCCTCTGCCCCGTCTGATGGCTAAGCATCAAGTGTTCGCTTCTCACTCGATAACTGTATAGGAATGGCACCCTATATAGACCATGATAGAAGGTTCCCCCGCTAACACAGTCCAAAGGTACCAATTCTTTTGGCGCAGTGGTATGCTGGTGCTTCCCAATCCGTCAAATTCAAATACCCCTTGGCAAGACGGCAGGCACAGTGGCCCGAAATTCGGGGATGTACAGCGGATTACTTGTTGTACGGACAATGTAAGATTTCTCTTTGGTGCATTTTAGTTGTAACTGAGGCAATCTATTGGAGCCAATATGATGCTGGTGTTCGACGGGTATATGAGTCTTTGCCAGATACTGGGAGTTTTAACCAGACTCTTTTTTCTCAGCCGAAGGGGTTATTCTCTATTTTCACTTTCCCATCCTCACAAAAACTAACTTCCCAGTTAGAATTCGCTTCGGATAAAACCTCATCATTTGCCTACGCGTACACCAACTCATGTGGAACCCTTCAAGTGGGACTAGATCGCGATCGCTTATTTTCTCTTGCCGGGCTCTACAAACATCTCGAAATAGTAGTCGACTACAATAAACCTGATACAGAGGTAGTTTGGGGCATCGCTCAACACATGGTGACGTCTCTAAAAACCACCAAATATCCTTTTCCTCTACCCTGCGACAATCACGGATTACGACCGGTTCCCGAGGAGCTGCCTGCAGCGGATACCTTGGTATCGTGGGTTCCATATGGCAAAACCATCTTATTTCCTACCAAAATGTATAACGGCCATTTCGATCAACTTCAAACCCCACAATTTGCGGGCACAAGAACTGACACATTGAAACATACAACATTTCGTCGTGGTCCAGGGTGGGGAAAGCTGTACGCTCAGTGTATGTACCGAGCGACGGTTGTAAAGCTGTTCCAAGAAAACGACAACAACGAGTTGAGAAAGGCAATGGCAGCACGCTTCGGGGGGAACCAGATGGATGATGAACAGAAGGACCTTTTACTTGAATGGTTGTTTTATAATCAACCTTCCGGATTAAGTCTCAAGGAACGTTTAGATCAGTACTTGGATGTCGACAGGTATAAGGATGATGGTGTTGATCACAGCCTCTGTTCAGCTTTGTGGTATATGCATCGCGCGGGTAATAACCTCGGCCTTCTATCAGATGGTAATTTATGTGTGAGTTGCTCATACAGTCAAATTGACGACGAATTTGTGTTGGCTGAGGGATTCCTTAGCCCGTTCGTAGCACGAAATGCAACCTCGCAAGGTGAGATTCTGTTCGTTGAAAGGGCGTTTCTTATTGGTATACCTCAGTCGCAAGTGATTACCGAATGGAGAGAGGAACTTGTTATAGTGTAACGTATTGAGCCCCACTTACATACACTTTACACCGTTCCCACAGTGATAAATATCTCAACTTATGACATTTCTTATTGTATAGATGTACCTTTACCAACTATATCCAAACCCCTAACTTTGAAATCTCCTCCACACTCTAACATTGACTGTATTCACTCTGCCGTGAAACCATCTGATGATAAGAAGGACTCGATTGAAGCTTCAGCTATTCACACCAGTTCATAACAATTCTGTAACCCAAGTCTCGCGACGGCATCGGGCTGGACCAAACTATCTTGTAGAGCCTTACAAGCCGTCCCAATGATTTCAAGGTGGATGCGAGGCGCATCTGTTTGGGCGCTAGTGTACGCACGTAAAGCTATTGACTATACAGCATCTATATTGTACACCATAACTTAGGAAATCCCCGTCTGTGCTAGGGCGATAGCTATGTACATACATAAAAGTCAGTTTCGTCACCACCATTTAAAACCCCCAGTATGTCAGACAATCAACTTGTGATCTCCAAGTGAGAGTTTCGAGCAGTTATTTCGTATTCTTGGTAATTGTGAGCACAGTTTCTCCTTGGAACTTGCCATTCCCTGACCTGACAAGTTGTATTTGGAAATTGTTTTCCATACGACCGACTTCTCTGACAAAACGGCTACACGTTGTGATATTTAGTACGCATTGGATAAGCATGACAGTGCTTTTGTCAATGTCCGTGCTTGAGGAGCTTCTCTGTGGGTCTCAGGAAGGTATAAATAATGAGGGTTTGCCAGTGCCGTGACGAGAATGAGATAGTCAAGGCCCACCCCAAAGGGTTTTTTAGTGTTCTATGCAATTGTTCGACATCAGCTTGAACAGTAACGTGTATCTAAACCCATGAAAGACTGATGGCCGTGATTGCTCAGCTTCGAACTCCTGATATAAGGTCCACAAAGAGAAAGGAAGTGCAACACTCACTGTGTGGCTATTATGGCCTTTTTCACCTTCTTCACGATCAGTAGCACTAATTAACATTTGAAACTTTGCGGCAATGATCATATTTACCCAAAGATACTACTGACCTGCGTGTAGATGACTCTGATCACCAGAAGCATCTTCAATCGCATGGCATGTAGTATGGAATATCTGATATAATGAGCACGACTCGACTATTTATTATATGTCGAGAGGATGCGCGTAAGACATTGGCCTATGACAATTGATACGACGTTAAAAATACCGTCGTAACATTTATGTATCCACTCCTTCGCTTCCAGGGTTTCGTACAGTTGTAAAGTCTAGTCATACGAAAGCTTTATATGACTGCAAGCTTTAAACTTGTGACTACAAAGCTTTGCGATATCTGTGGCGACGCACATGCCGAACAATCTTGGGAATAAACAAAAACTTGGATGCACTGAAAGGTGGCCAGGAGTTCTGCTAGTTGTGGTAGGTTGTAAGTAATTGTCCGCCGGGGGTAGCCATCAGGAACTGGCCAGTCTACACCGACACCCGTGTTAAAGGCTGGGCAGGCCAACAATTTGAACGAGGGCGGGCATCGGGATAAATTTAGAGCGCTTTAGAAACTGCAATTATGTGAATGGGAGTTGCCTAATATCTGCCGAAATAAATATCAAGAGAATATCACGATTAAGGTACACGCGAAACGCCGGATGCAAACTTTGAACTTGAGCTCGCAGGCGTCAACCAGTGTGGAGTGATAATAAAACGGATCGTCTGAACAGGGCATATCTAGCCGATTAACTGGATGTTTTGTACGTGTCGATTGTATTGGGGATAAAAAATAATTCAAGGCGAAAAGAAAAACCTGTATAGAATCATCTGGTTGGGTTTTTCACGGCACGGACCTGTATACCAATGTACTTGGAGGTTTCTTTTGAAAGTCTTTTGTGGATATATGCCACTATATATGCTTCATAAGGTGAATCCACTGACAACAACGAAAATGCTAATAACTGCCACAGTTTTGGTACCGATGCGACGCTTCCCGACGAGCTCCTGCTTTAAACACGGCTTACAAACGGAGGAAACGGGCGAGATATCGGATGATAAACGGAAGGGTTGATATCGCAATATAGGGTTAGTTGACTACCGGGTATATGTATATAGCGGGAGGGTGAAATATGCGCATGTCGGCGCGAGGGTACGACGGCTAGGGTTGTGACCAAGCAAGCTGACCCCAGCCGCGTTAGGGTTGCCAGGACGGAGGTCCAAGTCTAGGGCCTGAATGCAAGCGGCAGGTCAGGAAGCGAGAAACCCTTTCAGGGGGCAGCCCTATTGGAATCCTATCACAGTTCTGTCTATCACTATTCTATTTTTTTGGGAATGGTCAGCGCCAAGCCAAATATGTAATTAGCGCGTGCAGTCTTGACCTGGTGAGTGCAAGTTGTTTTTTTATCACTATTCTAGTGTGAATGGGCAGAAAAAGCGGTCCATTCACACTCAATTTGTATGGGAGACTAGCAGGGGTGGTCT
>JSUI01006293.1:0-34776 GCA_000833645.1 Huntiella omanensis | reverse complement strand
CCACCATGGTCCGCTCCGGCCAAAAGCATACATATGGGATTTTGTTCCTTGGTAGTTCTCCCCATGTCTATTCAATGTAACCCCGCTAACAACTCAAAGCTGCGATCCCCGTAACGGCCTTCATCCTCGGCACATGGCAAGTTCAACGTCTTGGCTGGAAAAGTGACCTCATCGCCAAACTCGAGGATCGTCTTCTCCGTGAACCTCTTCCCCTCCCTTTGCACGTTGATCCTGCTGCCGTCTCTGAATTTGATTTCCGCCGTGTCCATGCTACCGGGCGTTTCAGACATGATCAAGAAATGCTCGTTGGTCCCCGGATGCGCGATGGCGAGCAAGGATTCATGGTTATCACCCCGCTAGAACGGGAGGGTAAGGATTCTACAGTGTTGGTTAACAGAGGGTGGATCCCGCATGCGATGAAGAACCAGAGCGCTCGGCCGGATTCATTGGTTCAGGGGGAGGTTACCGTTGAAGGGTTGTTGCGTGAGCCTTGGAAGAAAAACGCTTTTACCCCAGATAACCGGCCCGAAAGAGGAGATTTCTATTTCCCAGATGTGAAGGAGATGGCAGCGTTAGTGGGGAGTCAACCTATTTGGGTTGAAGCTACTTTGAGTAAGTATATATACATGGGTACATGTAAACTGGAAGATGCTAACACGACGACAGTCCCCGATTTCCTCGTCTTCAAAGATTACGAGAAACGCGGCATCCCAATCGGTCGTGCCCCCGAAGTCAACCTGCGTAACACACACGCCCAATACATTGTAACATGGTATGTTCATCATATAAATCATAATTCATTAAACACTAACAACTCCCAGGTACGGTTTGTGTCTCGCCACTTCAGTCATGCTCTGGATGGTCATCAAGAAGCCCACTGGAACCAACGCGACCCGTCGCGTCAAGATGAGTCACCAGTGGTAAACAATCTACTTATTATTCATCGTCTTCACCATCCCCATCATCATCATCTGCTTCCTGTGCCGCCCGCTTTTTTAATTTCGCTGGCACAGGCATGCGAACTTCCTGTAGTAGTTCACGGGGCAGGTACTTATGCGCCTGAGAAAACAGCGTTGCCGAAGCCCCGATTTGCCGCTGCCTGTATAATAGTAAATCATTAGCCTTCATCCATGTATCAGTGCTAGTTGCCAAACTTACCTTCTCATTAACATCGCCACATCAGTCTCGTCAATCGTTTTTCTACCCGCATGTTGCGCGAATGCTCTTAGGTCGCCACTAGCTTGCTCAAAGAACCAATCGGTAGCGAGAGACAGTTGTTGTACTACGTCTGCCGTAATTTTCGTGTTACCGAGACCACTTCGTTGGGCGAATTTGAGCGCGATATTCTTCACTATAGCAGGGGGTAAAGATGGGTATTCAATGCCATAAATAGACATTTTGATGCCGTTTTTGCGAGCCTCGTGACGACGCTTGGCGATTTCAGGATCGATGGTCGGGTCCTCTGCGGGTCCTGCAAAAGCAGAGGGCTCATTGTTATCATATTCATCTTCCGACACCATTTCTGCAAGTGGTGGTGTTGGTTCGCGAGTTGGGCCGGTTTCCTCTGGTGGAGTGGGCCCTTCTTCCACCGTTGTGGGATTCTCGGGAGCTGGTTCATCTGCAGGTATTGGTGATGATGGCCATGGCATAGGCTCATTCTGGAAGGAATCTTCGTCATCCATCTGGAGCGGTATTGGTTCAGCCGTTTCATCAGCCATTTNTCATCTTCCGACACCATTTCTGCAAGTGGTGGTGTTGGTTCGCGAGTTGGGCCGGTTTCCTCTGGTGGAATGGGCCTTTCTTCAACCGTTGTGGGATCCTCGGGAGCTGGTTCATCTGCAGGTATTGGTGATGATGGCCATGGCATAGGCTCATTCTGGAAGGAATCTTCGTCATCCACCTGGAGCGGTATTGGTTCAGCCGTTTCATCAGCCATTTGTGTATTTTCCTCTTCGGCAGGCGATGGCTCGACTGTCTGGTCAACCATCGAGACGTCTTCATATTGAGTAGGTTCATCTTCTGGAACCTCTAAATTCTGGAGGTGAGTAATTTCAAATGGTTCCGGCTCGATCATGGGCTGTTCTAGGGGTATATACGAGTCTTCCGCTGGGTTATCTGAGATATCCAGACCAGTGATTTCTTGCCTAGTTGAGTCGTCGATTCTATACCACAGTTAGTCAAAAACCACTTCACACTATCAACGAACATACCTTTGCATTGTTAAATCCGCCGTCTGATCTGGTATATTACTCAAATCGAAGTTTGGGAAAAAGGCCGCATCAACTGCAACATCATCGCTGCCCAACCGCGGAACTTGTAACCCCACATCCGAAAATCTTACATCCCCCATACTCATTACTGATTGTCTTGGTCCCCTAAGAACTTCGGTTCCTGCACGCCGCGCATACTCCATAGACTGAATTGTGATATTACCAAGCGTATCGTCATCCATGAGCATACTTCTCCGTCTTGGCTCTACCAGCCGACCATCATCATCATCATCCTCATCCAAAGGTAATGTGAACTCAGGTGGTTCCCCTAAACTATCATCATCTTCCTCGCCACCAGTCCTCTCAACATATTCCATCCCGTCCGAGACATCCGACCTTGCGCTCAGTCGTCTAGTCCTATCTTCCCCCGGTGTTGGCGAACTGGAACTGGCCGGAACAGCCTCTGATACCGGGGCTAACCGTCTACTCAACATTCTCAACAAATCTCTGGGTGTCTCCCTCTTCTCCCTCATCAAACTCATCCGTCTAGCCTTCGCCGGCGTCATTGCCGCCTGTCTCTTTGAAGACATCGCTTCCCTTGCTGCCCGTGCATGCGGCGTGAGACCACCGGGCGTATACGGTGCTTGTGATTGACGGCGGCGCACTGAGTTGAGAAGGTCGCGGGGTGCTGACTTGTCGAGCGGGGTATGGTGAAGACGACTGGGTGTTCCAAAACTTAGAGGGCCGAGAAGCGGACGCGAGGGCGTTTCGAAGTGCATGGGAATGCGCTTCGGCGGCGGCGTTGGGGTGTACCCTCCGTCAGACATTTCAGCAGCTTATAGAGTTTTCAAGGTCAGATATGATGTTGTTTGGCAAGCGTAGACGGAAATTTAGGGCTTCAACCCACAATTGATCGATTTGATTCATTTGGTTATGTCAATCAACGCGAACGCGCTTTGTTTACAGGGATTATATCGATAGAACCCTAACCAGGGTTTATGGTGCCAATGAGTATTGAACTACAATGACGTCATTGTCGTGAAGCATAATCATTAAATTCTAACTACAACCGGTGTCATAACTAATTCTTCCCTTTTCTCTACACAATGCGGATTGTGTTTAACTTGGCCTTTTCCGCCCAATCAGCAAGTAACTGCGTCGCACAGCCAACACGGGTATACACATCCTCACCTCCTTCCTGCGAGCAACTAACTACAAGGCCGGAGTAACCATTGTTCATCCAATTCATGTATGTGAGAAGAACAAAGTAACCAGACGCCTCAACATCCTCTTCTGGATCCTCNTTACAGGGATTATATCGATAGAACCCTAGCCAGGGTTTATGGTGCCAATGAGTATTAAACTACAATGACGTCATTGTCGTGAAGCATAATCATTAAATTCTAACTACAACCGGTGTCATAACTAATTCTTCCCTTTTCATTACACAATACGGATTGTGTTTAACTTGGCCTTTTCCGCCCAATCAGCAAGTAACTGCGTCGCACAGCCAACACGAGTATACACATCCTCACCTCCTTCCTGCGAGCAACTAACTACAAGGCCGGAGTAACCATTGTTCATCCAATTCATGTATGTGAGAAGAACAAAGTAACCAGACGCCTCAACATCCTCTTCTGGGTCCTCGGGAAGCGCCCTTCTCACATATGTCTGCGCCTGAAACTCATCAAATTTGAAATTCACCAGCGCTCCATCCGCCCAAAAGTGCTGTTTCTTGGACAATGCCCCTCCACCCTTCCGGTACTGAATGAACTGTTCATTTCGTGACCGGTTGGTTGTGATAACAATCGNCAACACGGGTATACACATCCTCACCTCCTTCCTGCGAGCAACTAACTACAAGGCCGGAGTAACCATTGTTCATCCAATTCATGTATGTGAGAAGAACAAAGTAACCAGACGCCTCAACATCCTCTTCTGGATCCTCGGGAAGCGCCCTTCGCACATATGTCTGCGCCTGAAACTCATCAAATTTGAAATTCACCAGCGCTCCATCCGCCCAAAAGTGCTGTTTCTTGGACAATGCCCCTCCACCCTTCCGGTACTGAATGAACTGTTCATTTCGTGACCGGTTGGTTGTGATAACAATCGGTAAAATAGGAGTATTCAGAATGCAACTTCCCCCAAGAACTGCACCATATCGATTTCCAGGTGTCGTGAATGCTTCAATATCAACTACCAAAGCCTGTGGTTGAGGATTCTTCATGGCATGCCAAGTAACGCCACACTTAAGCGAAGCCCACGACCAACTTGGCGCTTTCTGGACTTCTCTATTGCAAGCGGTTTGTTTGGTAGCGGACCCTGGGATCGCCTGCCAGAGTAGGTCGCACACAAATGTGTCGGCCCACAAACCAGCAACATATCTAGTTGTAGTAGCCTGTTCCATTTTACTTGCTATACCAGCGATTCCAGGAAGTCTATCCTTTTCATCCCGTAAAATACCCTGTGAATACATCTTGACTAGAATCCGCCATTTGGCTGCTTCGGTAACGCGGCCGAGGGTGTCGGGGATTGTACATGCATGAGGGGGTAGTTGATCTTCAATGCGCCGATGCTCTTTGCAAAGGTATGTGATGGCGCCGGGTCCGAAAAGCAAAGAGCGTTGAGACAGGTAGATTTCTTGAAAGGCCCAAGCACGCTTATACAACGGGCCGTCGTGACGGAGGGTCGCCCAGGATGTCGTAAATGGAGGGTCGAAGATGCCCTGTACTGGTGGATGTACTAATGAGGCTCTGCGTCGGAGGACAAGCTGAACTTGTTGGTTTTCTTCCGTGGTGAAGTTGAGAACGTGGGGTTTCCAGTTTGGGTCGCGGGGTCCAAGGAAGGTCGTATGGGGATCTGGGGAGGATGATGCACCGATCAAAATCAGAGCATTACTAAAGATATCACCCATCGCTGCAACTTCTCTTTCCCAGTCACTTTGTACGTCTTGGATGATACAAAGGGCGTCAATCCACATATGTCTAATTCCAAGGACGCGGGCGACTCGGATTGCATCCGTGAAAACTACAGGAAGATCACTGTGAGATATTGACTTGAGGAGACTGGCTCTGTTAAACCTGGTCAGGAAGAAGTGGTCGCTTTTTCCTCGGCAGTAGCTGAGGGTAGCCCAAGACACCTTATCATGTGAGGTCCCATACTCGACGAGTCGAAGGTCTGTATCTTGTTCGCCGATGTGAAGGAGACGTGTGGGTGTGAAGTAACTGGACTGTTGGGCGCAGAAATTATGGTGGCTACGAAGACACTCTCTAAAAGCATCCTGCATGAATGAGACACAAAGAGACGGGTCCGAGGCGCGGGGTGCTGCCGTTCCAACGGCGGGTCCAAGCGGTAATGTGTCTATCAGCGGAGGGACGTCATCCGGGCCCAATGGCACCAGAAGTTCCAAGTCGATTCTTGAGCGGCGACCGTAAATGGCCGGAAGGAAATTAACACAGTTGATAACCAGCGGTGCCCCCTCTTTCAACATCAAACAGACACATGCCGGGTTACTACAATCGCTCTCTGTTTCTGGCTCTGTAGGTCTCATCCAGCCTCCGTCCCGTCCAAAGTACCGATCTAGCGCGTCACAAATCAACTCGCAATACCGGCAAGACCGTATTGCTCTTCCGGTAGCTGGATCGAACATGCGGACTTCAGCAAGCCGTCGTGGGGGGATGTCCAAAATAGTCATGGATGGAGGCATCGGGTTGAAGGACGGAGGAAAAGGCAAGAGACGGACATCTGGGTCTGGAGATGGATCTGTCCATGGCGGTGACTGGACTGGAGATGTGATGAGGAGGTTGTTGCAAACTGGGCAGAGCGGCCGTTTCGGAGTCGTTGATTTGCGGAAGATTCCGCTTAGAAATGGTATCGATATGCCAGAGTTGGGCATCTTGGCGTAACGTAGGCGGTATGACTGGTCTGGTATCGGGTTGAAGTATCGGGAGCCAAATTAGAAGAAAGACCGGGAATCTGTGACGGAGGCATCCGGACAATTCTACGAAAAGACAAGTACCGAGGAAGAATAGCCCGACTAACTTCCGACAACGAGAAGCCAGCCACCTCGTGAAAATTACCGCCGTTTAATACTACTTAAGCATCACGGGTGACATACCCATTTGGGCTTGGTCTGACTTGTCGCCTCCCTTCTTCGTTCTAGTTTGGGATTGGAACGGGGGTCGTGGGTAGCGTCTTGGCTGGCCCCACCGGCGGAGACGGGGGTGGAGGAGGAAGAACATTGTACTGAGTAGATGGGGAGACTTTGGATTCCGTTACATTGTTTGGTATTACCGACGGTAGTTGGAGATGGAATGTGACGATATGCATATTCATATACATACATACATATGTATGTATACTTATATCTATATCAATATGTGATTGGCGATACGCTCTGCGAGTTCGAGGCACGGTTGTGAACAACAGAATGGCGTTCATCCGCTTACATATCACGTGCGTTTATTCTCCCGCCTAGTTCGTTTGACAATGCTCAATCCACCAACCAACCAAGTCGGACTCGTCGGATCCCCGGCGTCTGCCGTCGGCATCAAAAGCTAGTGTCGGCGCATCGCACTAGTTCAATTCGCAAGTCATCAGACAACTTCGCTCCATCCATCCAAAAGTTGACATCCCCCACCAACAAGTATCATGCAAAAACTCTCAGACCCTCCATCCTCCAGTAACTCAAAAGCCTTCTAGAAGCCCCCACCACTGGTCGCGCCAATTCCAACTCTGCCTTTTCTAGTCTAGGGACCCCCTGTGTTTTCGTCCTAAAAGCCGCCGGCACAATGTCACCCTCGGAGACAAGAGAAAACAAAACTCTTCTGTGAAGACTTGTGTCTAAAGTGACAGCGGGACTGAATCTTGCGGCCTCTATTCCTCTGACTCTCTGGGGTGTTTATAGACCTAACAAGTTTACAATGTCGTCTTTTGTTCGTCACACGTCAATACTGAGACATTGTACAACCCGAAGGAATTTGGCATATTAGGGTCTGCTATTGATCAACCCTACCTGTGCTTTGTCCCGTGATAATGCTGACGCATCAACTGCTGTGGAGATCAGCGTGCTGCGCTGGACATTGAACGCGCTAAAGAGTATAAGATTCAGATCGTGACGTCACGCATGGAAAAGGAGACTTAACGAAGCCCACAAAGGCCGATCATTTTCAGTCAAGTTGAAAAGAAATAATTAGCCGTATTTGTCCACTAGAAAGCTGTTGTTAAGACATCCCTTTCATCAGATTCTAGCATAATAATTATTCCCGCACCTCATTTCTCTCGCAACGTCACTTCCATTTTTCTTGTTCCTCTTCGTTATCTTCATCTTATCGGCTCTCTCGGTCTGACCGTTCGCCAACCAGATAGTCCACAAACTAGTCAGCGCAACCCAGCGCGGTACAAAAGAAACCCCCGCTCTTCTCATCAACACATCAAAATGACGGCCCGTCGCGCAATGAATATGCTCAGAGACTCAGTCAAGTTCAATGGCGACACTGACTTGGAAAAGAAGGTTCGCGATGAACATAATACACTGATTGATCCTGCCACGCTCCCAGAGGCACTGGCGGACGATGTCCTAGACAATGAAAAGTTCCCTGGTGAGTTCTGAATCTTATCAGCAATACAAAGATGGATCGTTGACCCCGGCTTTAGCAAGACTTCATGCGCATAAAACCGTCGCTGAAATGAGAGCTTCATTTGGCGTCACCGAGGGTCTTATCTTTTTGCCTGGTCAGCCAAGTTCCACGTATGAAGATTCGGACCAGGGCCCAACTTTCAGACAACGGAGATAGTAAGTTCCCCGGATAAACTCCGTGTCACCAAGATCTAATTCTAACGACCCTAAGTTTCTTCTATCTTTCTGGTGTCGACTGGGCAAACTGCTTCGCCACTTATGATATTGCCCGGGACTATTTGATTCTATGGATCCCGTATTGTGACCCCAAGCAGGCCATGTGGTTTGGCCGCTTACCTTCCAAGGACACTACTCTGAAGAGACATCAGATTAACGAGGTCCGGTACAATGATGAGTTATCAGAGTTCCTTGCAGGAACTTTGGGTACGGATGTCAAGACGCTGTATGTATTGCGGTCTTCTCAGATTCCTCAGTTCACAAAGCCTGTCAACATGACCATCAAGGAATTCCCCGCCCCAGGGGATAAAGTCCCTTCTGAAGATGGGGACGACATGTTCTTCCCCAAAGAAACCGCCGAGGAGAGAACAAACATGGACTACGTGGATACCGACACCGCCATGTCCGTTGATATAGAACCCTCCTTTGATTTCCCCTTCAAAATCAGGAAATCATCCGCTAGCAACCCCAAAGACAAGCCCACACACAAAAACGATTCATGCCTTGTCGTCAACCACGCCACTTCCGGTCACTTTACCGTCAACACATACGTCCTCAAGCCCGCCATCGATGAGGCTCGTGTCATCAAGACGCCCTACGAAATCGCTATGATCCGTAAAGCTTGTGCAATTTCCTCACTTGGACATCTCCGTGTCATTGAACAGCTTCTTCACCTCCGGACAGAACGTGATATAGAGGCTGTTTTCCAGGCTACCTGCACTGCCGCCGGTGCCCGTACCCAAGCTTACCCCATCATTGCTGGCGCTGGAAAGAACTCTGCCTGTCTTCACTACGAAGAGAACAATTGCTCTATGATCGGCAAGGAAATTGTCCTTCTCGATGCTGGTTGCGAGTTCAACTGTTATGCTTCAGATCTGACTCGTACCCTTCCCATTTGCGGTGCCTTCACACCACCCTCTAGACAAATATATGATATGGTGTCGCGCATCCAGGAGACCTGTATCGCCGCTGCGCAACCGGGCGTGTATTTCTATGCCCTCCATATGCACGCCTGCCGCATGGCTCTGCGCGAGCTCATGCGAGCCAAGTTCCTTCTCAACGGAACCGCTGAAGAAATTTGGGAAGCTGGCACTGTTGGGGCATTCTTCCCTCACGGTCTAGGACACCATCTAGGTCTTGAAGTCCACGATGTTTCTGGTCGCCAGAAGCTTCTCCTTGGACTTCTCGATGATACCGAAAAGCACCCTAGTGGCCGTCGGGTGAAACGTCCTATGGTCCATCCCACTGCACTTGCCGAGGCGGTTTCTCCCAAAAATGGCCCACCTCGTGAGAAGGGTAGACAGAGATTGAGACCGGGTATGGTTGTTACGGTGGAGCCAGGGTTGTACTTCTCTAAGGATTACATTGAGGGGTACTTTGCAAATGACCCGCGTCACCGGAAGTTCCTGAATTTGACGTTGTTGGATCAGTTTTATTCGGTTGGCGGTTGCCGGTTGGAGGATGATATTTTGATCACGGAGAATGGCAATGAGGTCTTAACTTTGGCACCCAAGGGTAATGAAATGTTGGATATCATTAACCGGAGACCAAATCTCGGTATCCTTTCACGGGCTTCCAGAAGCTCGCCGTCACCATCGCCTCAGTAGTAATATGGTCCCGTTTCATTTCTCATATATGTAGCTAATTTCACAGACAATATATTCAACGATCTTTATATACATATATGAACCTAGAGTGAGCATCTATAGATACTTAACCCGTTGGCTCTGGGATTTCTTCTTGTATCCAACATACAACGCCACCAAAATAAGCTGTCCACCGATAACCAGCCAAACCAGTCTAGAGTGGTTACTATGAACTGCCTCCATACTTTCCGACAACGTGCTGTGGTGCGACCCCAGAGTGTTGGTAACCTTATGTTCCATGCTCCGAATCATATTCTGCATTTCGCCGCGCGTCCGCTTCAGCTCACTTTCCAATGAGTTAACCTGCTTGTTCAGGTTATCAAGAGCATTCAATTTATTGAGCTCCGCGCGAATGTCACTCCGAAAGGCATCCAAAGCATTCATGATTTCCCCCTTGGCCATGTTGGTGGTTTCCTTGCCCTGGCTGGCTAGTTGGTAGACACTGGCAACTTGCTTGTCGAGGTTCTGAATACGGTTTTGGATTTCAGCGAATTGCTTAGAGGAATCGCCGTTGTTGATGACCTGTTGGTACTGGTTCTCTTGGCCGGCAACGGGCTGCTCCGGAATGACTTGTCTCTGCGCCTGAGCTTGAGCCTGAGCTTGTGCTTGCGCTTGGTGGTACTCCTCGATTGGTGGTGGCTGCGCATTATCCGACATGACGAGAAGCTTGAAGATCTCGAATGAATCGGGCATATCTGGGGTCGTCGCACTGATACCCAGACGGTACCCAGGGGGGATCTGTACCTTATCGGTAGAGAAACAAGGTCTCCCGTCAATCTCCACACTGAATCTATCGGCACTTTGGGAAATCTTCAATGGCATGGGCCGCCCAAGATTGCGGTATCCATATTTACAGTTTCCAAAGGCCAGTGAATCGACGTTATGTTCCCTGCTGAAATCCTTCGATCCGTCATTAAGGAAACCTCTGACCATCCCATAACCACCTTGGGTATCAACAACGATACCCAATCCCTTGAATTGTTTGACTGTGTAAATACTATCGGCATGAACAACCTCGGGACCATTCTCTACCAGCCAGATATTCAGGTTACCACCTGCGCGTTCTGGCCCGGTAGCGCGGAAATCGACATCGGCTATCCATGTAGTATGCAGTAGATCATTGTCGGCCCACAAAGATGACTTCTCATTTCCGGGGGCAATTGGTGTCAGGACGATTCGATTGGAGAGAACATCAGGTTGGTTGGGATCACCGCGGAGGTGGAAATGCGGAATTTGACCATTTTCGGTGTGGATTCTACGGGGAATACGTGGTTAGCGGGGACAATGATGGACCGGTGTATCAAAAACAACGAACCTTCCTTCATGGCCAAAGACGAATTTGCTGAGGATAACTTGAGCGTCGACAAGGCTGCTGAAGAGGACCGCAGTGGCGGCAGCAGAGAGTTGGAAGCGCATTTTATGTGGAAGATGATTGCCACAGGATCCAGTCCGATGAGTGACGAAAAAAGAAAAGAGAAAGAAAGGAAATAGTAGTTGAAGAATAACTAAGATAAATCCCACACACCAAAAGACAATTGGTTTCTAACAAAAAAGAGCTATGTGCTCCGGTGTCAAATCCAAAACGAAGCTATCGCCCGCTTGGGAATAAAAGCTCGGACAAGTTTCCTTTGACGACAGACACCACAGCGGGAGCAACGGGGAAGTGGCAGTACGGGCTTCTAGATACGAGTGTTTGAGGACACTTTTCACAAGTGCATGGGCTTTGACTTTGCGCTGCCCAACTGGTCGTGGTGTAAGTGGATGGTGAGGTCCCCGTTGTGATAACCCGTAGTACCAAACCGAGGGTTAAGCAAACCGGCAGGCTCGAGGACCAGGGTTGAACCGATAGGGTTGCGCAAGGTTAATGCACGTCTGGTTTATCGTGACTTGAGTTCTGGGGCGGTTGAGTTTCGTGCTTGTCGGGTGTCTGGGTACTCTAGTCTTTTGTGTTCCTTTTGACGACCCAATTAACGAACTCACTCGATATGTCTGTCTAGATTATCGCCTCTCAAATCTAATTGAATAACGTCCTTTGCCACCATGGCTACCAATCTCTATCCCTCTCTGGTGCAGGTCGCCATCGTGTCCGCCGCTTTTAAGATCCTGCTCTTCCCGGCTTAGTATGTTATTTTCCGGCTCTCCGTCTGCTGCCCCGCTAACCACCTTACGCTTCACCCTATAGCAAATCCACCGACTTCGAAGTCCACCGTAACTGGCTCGCCATCACACACTCACTACCCGTCTGGGAATGGTACTACGAGAACAGGTCAGAATGGACCCTCGATTATCCGCCGTTCTTCGCCGCGTTCGAATGGCTCATGTCACACGTTGCTCACCTTGTTGATCCGGCTATGACCGCGGTGGAGAATTTGGACTATGAAAGTTGGCAAACGCTTTACTTCCAACGTTTTTCCGTCATCTTTACTGAGTTGTTCTTGGTTTATGCGTTGCAAAAGTAAGATTTTAGTTTCTAGAGTGCCGGAATGCTATATTAACCGACTATTTTTGTAGATACATTAAGAGCGCTCCCGAGCGCGAACGCAGCGCCGCTCATGCTGCGGCGCTCTCAATCATTCTCTCTCCCGGCCTTCTTATCATCGATCATATCCACTTCCAGTACAACGGCGTCATGTACGGAGTCCTCATCTACTCACTCGTACAAGCCCGCAAACAGTCTGGTCTTCTCTGGAGTGGTATCGCCTTCGCCTTCTTACTTTGCATGAAGCATATCTACCTGTATCTCGCCCCCGCCTACTTCGTCTATTTGCTGCGCGCCTACTGTTTGTCGCCTCAAAGTATCTTCCGCATTCAGTTTGGTCACTGTGTGGCTCTCGGTGTGGGGATCATTGCTGTTTTTGCTACCGCGTTTGGTCCCTTCGTTTATAAGGGTCAAATTGCTCAACTGCTTAGTCGGCTTTTCCCATTCTCTCGCGGTCTTTGTCATGCCTACTGGGCCGCCAATGTCTGGGCCCTGTACACCTTCGCCGATCGTCTTCTCATCTACGCTGCTCCTCGCCTTGGTCTGGCCGTCAACACTGAGGCTATCAACAGTGTTACTCGTGGTCTTGTCGGCGACACTGCATTTGCTGTGCTCCCTGAAATTACCCCGCGCATCTGCTTCCTTCTTACCCTGTTCTTCCAGACTATTGCCCTGGTTAAGCTGTTCCGGAAACCTACTTGGGATAACTTCATTGGCGCTACCACGCTTTGCGGTTATGCTTCCTTCCTCTTTGGTTGGCACGTACACGAGAAGGCCATCCTTCTTGTCATCATTCCTTTCAGTTTGATCGCTCTCAAGGACCGTCGCCATTTTGGTGCTTTCCGTCCTCTGGCTGTCGCCGGGCATGTTGCCCTATTCCCGCTCCTTTTCGGCGCCGCTGAGTTCCCTATTAAGACTGTTTACACCATTTTCTGGCTTCTAGTCTTCCTTATGGCCTTTGATAACCTCGCGCCTGGCTCTAACAAGCCGCGCATTTTCCTGCTTGACCGCTTTAGCACCATTTATATTGCCGTCAGTATCCCGTTGCTCGTCTACTGCTCTCTCATTCACGGCATTATTTTTGGGAAGCAGTATGAGTTCCTCCCACTTGTATTCATCAGCAACTATTGCGCTATTGGCGTTGTAGGCAGTTGGGTGGGTTACATGGTGGTGTACTTTACCGCATAGAGTGGCAAATAGCCCGTCTGTTGTATTATTTTTCTTGTTGTTTTAGAGTTCATGGTACATATGTAGACAAAATCATTGAATAGTTATAATTTCCCTCGTTCTTCAGGTTGTCATACACATTTCAATGATGCGCCTTATTTGACAACCCCCTTCACCGAATTCGTCCCCTACTCACCGAGCTAAATAGGACCCACATCTTACTAATCCTTGCGTATTCAAACCTACATACGGCGTCCATATTTTGTCGTCCGTCAGCAGAAAAAACAAGACTGCTCAAAAAAGACGGTCGGTCGCCAAATCAAGTCCGCCAACCCCAGGGACGCCAAATAATCGACATCATGGCCCCTAAGCTCGACCCTGCCATGCGTCTCGCCGCCTCCGGTCTCTGCCGCACCTGCACCACCCCCACCATCCGCCGGTCCACCGTTTCCCTCTCTGCCGCCACCGCCGTCCGGTCGCCCGTTAGCCCATCATGGCCCCGTCTCCACAGTACCTTCAACAAGCCTGTCGCCCCGCAGCCTCGCAAGCTCACTACAACCGCCCGTCAAGCCCGCGAAATCCTCGCCGATAGCCAGCCCGAGCCCAAGTTGACCAAGGATAACCTTTTCCATCCTTTTTCGAAATCGCCAATTCCGGAGATTCGTGAGCGGGGAAAGTTCATTCGGGAGAAGGCTTATTGCTCGGAGCATAGCCATCGGCCTATGTGGGCGCCAACTATGGCGCCGCAGAAGGAGGATGAGGGGAGACCGGTGGGGACGGCGGATCCGGTGCATCCGGCGTTTGAGTGCCCGGATTGCGGTATCCCGACGCACTGTAGTGAGGAGCATTGGATGGAGGATTATGAAAATCATATGCAGGTCTGTGATACCTTGAGACAGATTAATGAGGATACTCATGATTTGCACTCGGGTCGGTCCTTCCCAGAGTTTGCGTATAGCGGTGTACAGATTCGCGAGGCGGTGGTTAATATGTCGGATTGGGATAATTACATGTACTCAAGAGACTTCGAGGCCGTTAACTCGGATCAGTCGATGCGCCATGTTACCCGGTTACTGTCTTACCCAGTGACTATCGGTACTGTGCTCCACGAGCTCAGTCCCTACACTGTTGGCAAGGACGCCCGGTTAACAAATGAGGGTCTCAAGAGTATGGCTGGTGAGTTTCTTTTCATTCCCAATCATCTCATAATCCCCACTAACACAGCAGCATTCAGCCCTCCGCTACTCCCTCCACCCTCCTAAACGCTCTGGCGAAAGGGTCAAAGATCTCAAGCTCAACCCTCCTGCCATGCGAATCTTTGTTCTTGGAGCTCGTGCTGAGTCCTCTCTTCCTCGTGAAGCCTGGACCGAACTCTCCCACCTTTTCCCCGATACCCGTCTCCACGTCATCATGATCGGTCCCGAAGCCATGGCCAACCGCGATGATGAATTCCCTCTTCCCCCACGCACCCCCGAAAATCCCTATGGCGCCGTCGTCGAAGACCGTATCTGGACGAACCTCAAGATCAGCACCATTGTTGACTATTACCACACTATCCACAAGGCCCGCTACTTTGAGCCATATGACCCGTACTTCGACTGCTTCGTACTGTTCCATCCTGGTCTTGGATACCCCACTACGAGCCCAGAATGGGCAGAGACACTGCCACAGTTACTGGAGACAAAGCTGCCTATCATTTGCACGGGATACACTCAATACGATATGGAGCGTGATATCGCATGGGTGGACAAGACGGCCAAAGGAGAGTTTGATATTCTTCTCCAGCCAGGTGAGAACAAGTTCCGGAGTCTAGGCTGGGAGATGAATGACCTCGACCCTAAGGATGTCCATTGCCGGAATTGGGGTGTGTGGGCGTTCCGTGGTAAGCGTTACGAGGCGACGACAAAGGAGGATGGCACCATTGCCTTGTAAGATTATGTATGAGTTGTTAGGCGGATTTATGTAGATGTAGATGTAGGGTATATTGTATATTAGTTTATGGCCAGCAAGCAGGTAGAAGAAGAGACCAGCAAAATCACACAAAAAACAAACTGTCTTTTCCTCTAGAATACAAAACGAGAAAATTACAACTAACAGGATAGATACAAGCGAGCAAGCAAACCATGAACAACCAGGAAACAAAACCGATCAAATGCCATGCAGACGGCTCGGCTTATAGCAGCGAGTCCAGACGGGTAAACACATTCATGCATGCCGCCACAACCTCAAGCTGCAGCTCTCTATCCTTGTTCTCGTTGATTTCCTGCATTACAATATGTTAGTAGCCATCCAGTATCCACAGTCCACCTCCCGCGCATACTCACATCTTGAATCACCTGCGGCAAGTTCGCCGCCACACCATTCCCTACCGCCTTCTTTCCAAACGGCCACTGTCCATAATCAGCCAGCATATCGTCCGTCTGCACAAAAGCTCTTTCGCGCGCCTCGTGGCCCAGGTTCGCCAAAGCGTTCTCCAGTACATTGGCCGCATATGCCGCACACACCATGGCTACAGTGCGCGTGTACCGCAAGGGAAGCTCCTCGGGTAGAAACTCGGACGCGTTCAGTACCACGGTCCGCTGCGTAAGCATGTTGCGCACCCGCTTGCGAATGTCCTCTTTGGCACCGCTATCGGCGACTGGGTGGGTGGCCATGTCGAAGAGGAGGAAGTTGCGCTTTTCTGTGCGGAGGATGCCTTTGTCGACGAGGCCTTTGGCGAGACGTTCGCGGACTTGTTTGATTTGGTAGCCAATCTTCATGACGTTCCATGTTTCACCTGGGGAAGAGTTAGTTGGGATTACTAGTCAGGGCGGGTTTTCCGTTCCGGGAAATAGAAACTCACCACTCATGAGGTCGATCCAGGAACTGACGCTAAGCTTCTCGCTAGTCTTCATCATCTTGAGCGCCTCGTCCAGCAAGACCTCGCCTGTGGGCGTATCGTCAACCACCTCAATAACACGGTCTGGCAAAGGGAAGCGCCGTCTCCCGGCATCCTTTTGCATGCTGATTCTCCCGCGCAGCGCCAGTTCCATGACCATACATCCACGCAGCGCATACGAGATATTGTCGTTCCAGAACGACAGATAGCCCTGTTTATCTTTCAAGCCCAGCAGAAGAACCTCCTCCATGAGTGTCAACTTGGGCTGTTTGCTGCGCTCTGCGCTCTCCGACATGTCGCGCGGGTCAAAGGCAATCTTGTGGCCGGCCTCTGAGTTCTCATAGCTGGTCTCGGGACCGCCCGTGTCGCCGCCTCGGATCCCACTGCCACTGCGGGGGGTGTCTGAGTCTGCCGAGGCACCGGCGGCNGGGGGGGGGGGGTCGAGAAACACGGAAGTTGGCGATGTGGCCGGTGGGACTGGTGTTGCTTAGTTCACTCTATGTAACAAGGTCAAAAAGAGCCGCGTCCAAGGCCAGGGGTTGGTTTGTCTGGCTGGTGTGGTTGGCTGTGTATGTGCACTGTTGCGTTTCCTGTGGCTATTTGTTGGACAATAGGGACGAGTCGTCGATTCAAGGGTTCTTTAAGACGGAAATCAATGTCTCCAATGTGCCTTGGGCAAAATCATTACTTCTATTACTGTCGTGAATCTACACAATCTATCATCTCTCATCCACCCACACGAGGCCTTCGTGGAAGGCTGCACAGAGTGTGGTGTGGCGTGTAAAGACTAGGGTTAAACTGGTTACAGTGCTGGTACAAATTGACGGCGGGGCAAATTCAGTGGTTGAACCAAGAATGAGGTTTCTGAGCTAATGGGGAGAGAAAACATATATGCACCCTGAATGCGTGAATACAATTCTTGTCAACGACAGTCTTTATGAGTCGGTGGAGGTTGTAAGGGTTTTAATAGGTGGACAAAGAAANGTGGAAGGCTGCACAGAGTGTGGTGTGGCGTGTAAAGACTAGGGTTAAACTGGTTACAGTGCTGGTACAAATTGACGGCGGGGCAAATTCAGTGGTTGAACCAAGAATGAGGTTTCTGAGCTAATGGAGAGAGAAAACATATATGCACCCTGAATGCGTGAATACAATTCATGTCAACAGCAGTCTTTATGAGTCGGTAGAGGTTGTAAGGGTTTTAATAGGTGGACAAAGAAAAGCATGTCTCACTAGTGTAGGATATCTGAGACTAAATTGAAGAGTCGATTAGATTAGTCGCGTGATTCCAATTTGCTGATTCATGTATGATAGGGTTTATTGTTAGGGTCTGTATACTGAATGATCAACGACAACAATGACGTTGGACATGATATCTCAGATGTCGTCATAGACAATCATCTGTATATGTATATAGAGTAGATGTGACTATCATGACATGTGACAATCAACTGTAGACAACATCCCTTTCGGAAATATGACGATAGTGACAATATCCATCATTGCCGTGATTGTCACNGTAAGGGTTTTAATAGGTGGACAAAGAAAAGCATGTCTCACTAGTGTAGGATATCTGAGACTAAATTGAAGAGTCGATTAGATTAGTCGCGTGATTCCAATTTGCTGATTCATGTATGATAGGGTTTGTCGTTAGGGTCTATATGCTGAATGGTCAACGACAACAATGACATTGGACATGATATCTGAGATGTCGTCATAGATAATCATCTATATATATAGAGTAGATGTGACTATCACGACATGTGACAATCAACTCTAGACAACGTCCCTTTCGGAAATATGATCATAGTGACAATATCCATCATTGCCGTGATTGTCACTGTCATGGTACCCCACATTCAAACTTGGACCACTATGAAATCGGTATTCATCCCGAAAGGCTTAATCCCGATGTTCTTCTAGTCCGTCGGATTCTAATATTTGCCGCCCGTCCACCAACCAACATCCGTAACTTCAACTACCATATCTCTGTGTAACCCGACTTTGCAAGACACAAGCTCAACCCCACCCTACTTCAGCTTTAGAATCCTGTGATTCTATACTCACTTTTGACAATGTTATGAATACAGAGCTACTTACTCGCATATGCGGCAACACGCGTGACAGGGCGAACCGGCTACACAGCGGTGTCCATCCTCAAGGCACCCGTCTATGGTGTGTTGTCCAAGGAATACCAAAGCTACCTGTTGCAACTCGACACAGCAGCCCATGTAATGTCTGCATATCACAAGGACAATCAAGTCTAACTTTGGTGATACAAAAGGAGACTCACTTCTGGAATTGACGTGTGAACGGCAGTGGCCAACATGTTCTTACCATGACAATTCATACCAGTTCGCCTCACTCACAATGCAGGTCATGTTCAGCCATCTAAATACAACTAAGATCTTCATTTATATCGAACCATGTTGTCCCGTCTGGCCATCCGTGCTAGTCGTTAAGCTTAATCTCCAACTCCGTCCCCCTATGTCACATATAGGGGATATGCCATGTTTATTTTTTCCCGTTTAGGTCGTCCCTCTCGGGTCCCCTTCGGATCCCGTCTCGGGTTTCTGTAAATCTCGGCGACCGGATCATGTTGGGTCCGTTTACTCAACAACTGGTCCGAGCATTTTTCAATAGTAGCAAACCTTGAGAACTGCTGACAAAACGTGGCTTCCCGTCGACGATTTAAAAAAGTGCGGGATACAACATGCAAACAACTATGTACAAAGCTCAACGGCATATAAGAAAGGAGCCAGTCTACAAAAGGATGATTCTCAATACTTGATAGGCCATCAATAAATGGTGCCTCCCTGCGTTAAATCAGGGGCTTTCATGCGTATGTACATACATACATATCAACAATCGACACATGTCCGTTGCATGCACAGTGTGGCGGACAGCCGACATTCTTGGTGGAGATGAGATGGAAGAAGACCTTCCAGTCGTATTGCTTGTAGATGTCCCACAAGTGCTGACATGTCTCGGTGAAAGAGGCCACAGGGAAACACAACGAGTCAACATGGAACGTCTTCTGACATGTCTGTGGGCGCCATTATCTCCATGGAAATGTAAAGTAGCGGTATGGCGTTCGTTGGCTGGGCAAAGCCATGCATTGTCATCATACTTGAGCCATTGTTCAGACGCCCGGTGGATTGGTCAGCGGGGTCACCTGAAGAGGCTTCTGCAACGGTGAGTGAGTAACGTGGATGGTTGTACGGCATTTGTATTCCATGACATAAAGAGGGCTACAGGGGAGAGTCGAATTTTTTCGGATATCAGATGCTCGGATGGGCTCGGGAACTTGATTTGAAATTGGTCACAAACAAAGAGTTTGACAATTGATGGTAGTGGGACTATAGGATCGAGTTTTTAGAGGAGTAACATCCAGTCTCAAATCGAGCGACCCAGACTCAACTCCCATGACTACGGTTACATACTACACTGCAACAATCCGACCCGGCACTTGTCTAACAAAGCCTCCGATATCGACCCACGCTACAATCAAGCTCCTTATCAAATCTTCAAAGTCCTCCATCAGCCTTGTCCATAAACAAAATCCTTTAATTTGACATGTGACGAAGTGAACCTCCGGTACTTAGATACACCAACCTCTCCAGAAAAACAAACAGACTCACTGACGTCAGTCCATCTCCAAATGAGCAAAAATACACATGTCAAGCATTTCCCGATTCATTCAAGTCCAATCAAGTCGTCAAAGAAAGACGGATCCCTCTTCCTCATTGAATCCACCGGTTGCGTGTAGGCCTGCCCAATTGATGCTTTTTTTCCTTCTCAGCTTCAGCACATACAATACTTTTTGCAGGCCCTGTAATCCCACGAGTCACCTGGTCCAGCGGCTACGGGCAGACACACACACACACAAGGCAAGATTAGCGTTTCACACGAGCGGCTCGGGGTATCAGAAAGATAAAGGGACCCGACCACTTAACTGACGTCGTCTTCGCCGTCCATCCACAATCTATCCGCCCGCCCTGTCATTGATGAATTGACCAAATGACTCTAGTCATCCGTCGATCAATGATCCATCTCATCCCACAATCCGTAACATCCTACAAATTCCGATACAGTCCCAATAATTTGAAGAAAGAGAGAAGAAAAAAAAGCTGGAAAAATGACCACGCGACCCCGCCCGGTCGTTGACTCGTGGGTCATGCATTCCCAGCGGCTTTTCACTCGTGGGGTGACGAACGATTTTGGCAGCGGATAATAGTTAACTCCGCTCCGTCCTGTCACATTTACAATCTACCTTTCAATCGGCGAATCACAACGAAAAGGTAGGAAAAAAGTCTTCAGAAGCGGACCCAATTCCCATCGGCCCCGTCTAATAACCGCGATAAGCTCGGACCGTCCGGCGGAAATAAGGAAAAATGACTTTTTGGTTGGCGCCATGAACCCGCCATGAACCGAGAGAAGAAAATCGGTGGCTTTTTGTTGTTTTTTTACTGTCTTGTCCTTTGTCCTTGGTGCGGTAGGATATAATACCGGTTCTGACAAATTCCACTTTAACTGCAAATTCTTGCTTGTCGAATTTGTGTAAGCGAGGTGCCATTGGGAATCCACTATGACTTACAAAAACTGTAATTGCCAGAAACCCCGCTTCAAAGGAAGCTTGAGAAACACTATTAGAGTCTACGATATCGGCCAATTTAAGTTTGATATTGTATCAGACCATGATGTCAACTTTACACAAGTAAGACGGCAGATTATTTAACAACGTGATACCAACAGGTGCCCTCTGACGACCGGTGATGCGGCCTCCTAAAATCTCTCTCCTCCGCGTCTATTCTACATATGTACATCCGCAGAAGCGCCCAGCGATCAATAACCAAAAAGTTGAAGGCCAGTACTTTTAATTTCCAACAAAACAATCAAAAAGTCAAAAGATCATCGTCATTGTTTCGTCAGTCCGTGGGTTACCGTGCGCAAGTAACCCTAGTACTCGATGATGTCAGTTTTGGATATTATGTCAGATCCACACGACAGCTGAAGCGAGTCCTGAGCAAACCTGGGGTTTTGAAGGAATCTGTATGTATGGCTAAATTAGAATAGACTCGCGGAAAAGCGACGAGATGTTAAGATAAGACATGATAGAGTTTTTGGTTTCCAGCTGTATTCTAGAGGAACGATATGATATGATATGTAGCTAGCGCGGACAAAGAGGGGGAATTCTCCAAAGTTGTAGGTTTCACCTGAGAGGCCCTTTTGAGGTCATTTTGCCATCGATATGCCTGACATGACGACATCTCGCACTCTCTTCCGGTTTTCAAGTCCATGATCTTCAACATACATAGGATCGATAATGATTTTATAACGGCTCCGAAATCTCCGGATTCGCCGATTAATCGGAGGAATCATCTGTAGTTAACCAACGGGACGGAGATCCACATAAAAAAAACTACCCTACTATTTTCTCCGCCGCCAAGCGGCCATCCGGAATCTTACAACAGCCCGTCCGCGAAGTCTGCAGAGTACAAGGAATAGTAATAAACTCCGTCATAAAATAAGACAGGCCAAACGAAGAACCCGAGAACATATATATTTCCCTCTTTAGGCATAGCTGTTTTTTTTTACACACTAATCCATCCCACCCACTAACTTCCTTAGGGCCCTTCTGTAACCCCGCGAAAGAGCCCAACTATCAAGTCATCGCATTACTGCTTGGATGAATTTCTACACAGCCTGTTTGGCTTCCAAGCAAGATGGCGCTGGAATATAGACAAGGTTACGTGTGTTTGTCGTGGTCCTGGCGTTTGTCGTTGCTATTCTGTCATGCGGTCTGGAACATGTCCCCCTTTTTGAGACTTGGTTGGTTGTTTTAGATGGCGTATGAACTGTTATTTTCACGACCAATACGTAGAGTTTCGTAGACTTCTATATTCAGCACTAAATATACCAAAATCGATGTAAGCCGCCAAGACAGGCTAGCCTGGTACACTAAACCGGTTAGGGTTTTTGTCATAGGATTAGCTCCATATANTACTATTTTCTCCGCCGCCAAGCGGCCATCCGGAATCTTACAACAGCCCGTCCGCGAAGTCTGCAGAGTACAAGGAATAGTAATAAACTCCGTCATAAAATAAGACAGGCCAAACGAAGAACCCGAGGACATATATAATTCCCTCTTTAGGCATAGCTGTTTTTTTTTTACACTAATCCATCCCACCCACTAACTTCCTTAGGGNAATATAGACAAGGTTACGTGTGTTTGTCGTGGTCCTGGCGTTTGTCGTTGCTATTCTGTCATGCGGTCTGGAACATGTCCCCCTTTTTGAGACTTGGTTGGTTGTTTTAGATGGCGTATGAACTGTTGCTCTCACGACCAATACGTAGCGTTTCGTAGACTTCTATATTCAGCACTAAATATACCAAAATCGATGTAAGCCGCCAAGACAGGCTAGCCTGGTACACTAAACTGGTTAGGGTTTTTGTCATAGGATTAGCTCCATATATCGTCAAAATTCGGGAAAATGAAGACATTGGCTTGTGAGCAAGTAACAATTGGATGTAGCATTACACCAAATATACAGCCAATACCACCTCCATGAATCAGTCGCCTGCTGTCTTTCCAGGCCATCCTCCGCGCCACATCCATCANGGCTAGCCTGGTACACTAAACTGGTTAGGGTTTTTGTCATAGGATTAGCTCCATATATCGTCAAAATTCGGGAAAATGAAGACATTGGCTTGTGAGCAAGTAACAATTGGATGTAGCATTACACCAAGTATACAGCCAATACCACCTCCATGAATCAGTCGCCTGGAGTCTTTCCAGGCCATCCTCCGCGCCACATCCATCATGTGTTGCTTCATCACAACATGTGCTGTTACCCATCTAAAACGTCATCGCGTGCGGGATTCCATCGGGATCCGTCACAATTGAAACCCTAAACATCAAACCCCGTCTTTTCCCCAGAATCTGACATGAGGTTTTGTGTTTTATGTGTCTGATATTCATGGCTGCCTCGCCGGATACGCCCGAAGAGAGAAGGGAACGGTGCAGAAGCAAGACTGAAGAGGAAGAAATGCACGCACCCACTTCAATCTACCGTCCAATGAGATTGGGGAATCCCGTTCCTCCGTCATCGACGACATGCGATGACCGATTCTAGAATCTCATGAATTAAATAAGCCGACCCATCAGATCGCCGCTGATTTGGCCGTTGTAGTTCTTATTAGGCTTGACCGGCCGGGCATTAACAGGTTCGCAGGGAAAAACGCTAATTCAGTTCCCCTTAAGCCCCGGTTACAAGTCATTCCTCAGGCGCATTCCATTCCACAGGCGATTCGTATAACTCCTATAGCAGCCTTTCGCATTCACAGCACGAGTAACTCGGACTCATCGTTCAGCCTTGTTCGTTTGCATCGTTGGCTTTTTCCTGAAGCGGGACTTCTCCTGCATCGTCGCTACGGTGGTTGTCTCCTTTCCGCCCCCGCTTTTCTGCCTTGATCTCTTTAGGCCCGTGAATCTTTTTGTGGTCCAATGTTGGAGCGGCTCGCCGCCACGAATTACTCGGTGCTGATTTATGGATGGAGTTGTTGCATATGTTTGTCAGATATGGCTGCGTGTGGCTTCGTGGCTTGCCTGGTTAATGGGGTCTCTGAGTTGGATGCGCTTGCGTTGAGATACACTTTGTTTGTTATCTGTATACAACATGTCCGTGGATCTCCGCCTCTTCATCAATCGGGCTGGGTGTATCAAGTCCGTGTTTGAAGTCCGTGTCTGAAAGTGGAACGTGCCTCCTTCAAGTCGTTGATGCTATTCCTAAGTTTACAAATATTTCAAGAAGATCTGCGTCTCTTGATGTTGGGCAGTTGAGATCTGGGTCCTACCAATGAGTGAATAGCTGGTGTTTCTTAATTCTGCCCCTGAGATTTCACCGGCCCACTATCTGACGGTCGTAAATAGTGTATTCGGGTCGAAGACACGCCGTTTCCGTCGTTTATGTCATGATTAGCGATACCTTAACCGGCTTCAGCCAACTAACACACTGACGGGGTTCCGACGAATACTCGATGCCCACAGCACGTTTTATAAAGGTTCTCGAATAAGCAATGTCATTTTTTGATGGCCATGTTATCCGGAAATATCGTCTCATCTGCTACACAGTTTCTTCCCCAATTCTACATATTTCCCCGCCCCCTCCTCTATGATCTTTTTGACGGCTGTCTTGGCTCAGACCAGCTCGATTGACTCGTCGTTGTCTTCGCTCGCATGGCTCGTACACAATTACCATGCATTCCCTGGCCCCTTGACACCATTCACTTAGGCTGCTAAATATGTCCCTGGTTTGAGAATGATGACAGGAAGAAGCTTCCCATCCACCACCAGGCAGACGGATAGAGTTGTTGATATCCACTCTAATTACAGTAACCCAACAAACGGCCTGATGTTAGGACGTCATAAGTCGGCGAAGCGCCAATGAAAGCGAACTCTGCTCCGCTCGGATGGAGAGCTCTACAGGGCCTTGCGAGGTTGGCCGGTCTCACTTTAGCTCTAGTGAAATGACGATGATGACTTGTCGATCCCTTGGGGTCACAGCTAGGAGAAGGCCGAAACCAGCAAAGAAAAAGTAAGCTGTTGGTCTAGCCAAGCATTTGGTTATGGGCTTGGCTATTTAACTGCCTCTGCCTATTAGCACATTTTGGCGTGTCCCTTGTAGAGTAGTCGATGTCATTGATCGCACTGCCCAACTACCAAGCCACCATTTTCGTCGACGCTTGTAGTCACCGCTGGATAGCCCCCCAAGGAATATATCGACTGGCCTGTTTTTGAAGACTAGAGCCAGCGGGCTGACAAAAGCACCCGATGAGTCGGCGTCTACATAACAAGTCGGTTCCAACGAACATGAATTCCGTCTCTGCCATTGGAGATTTTGAGGGCAACTAATCTCACTATAGTTATAGCGCTTACTGTGAGCTAAACCACTATAGATGACGTTAGGTCACTGTAGAGCCCACTGAGAGCGCCTAAATAGTGGTCACACAGTAACCAATGGTTTTGTCTCCGAACATTCCGAGCTACCCACTGGACCCTGGCAACAATGCCAAACCAGGCTACTCTGATTCCCTTTTTGGCAACAACACTTAACAATTAAGCGGTTTTAGCGATGCACGAACGGCTCGGCTTGGTGAAAAATCCCTTTGATAATTTTATTCGTTCCCACTATACTGAGTCGGCAAGAAGCAGTAACAGCGCACTTGCCCCCGCCCCCCAATGGTCTACACACCACTTTGGGCAAGGAAGGACCACAACCCAGACCAAGACCCAGACCCCTGCTCGGGCGTTCTCAAGAGAGCCAGCCCAAGGAAAGGGCACGGCACCCGTTGATGGGACCAGTTACTATAGAGGTCTGGGATTAGTCGTTTTTTTTTTTCGTTTTTTTTCCTTATTAACAAAGGTCATCCCCCCTTGGCCGTTGTCTTGAGACGTTCGTCCTCTTGTTCGCGATCGATCCTCATTAGGTTTTGTTTCCCTTTCAGCGTCACTCAGTCCAACTCTCCGTCTCGCCTTTCGCCTTTGTAGCAACAGCAACAACCGCAGAAGAAGCACCAGTTGATTCACAGTAGCAGCCTTTGTCGTTGCTATAGTCTCTCTTGTCACCATCATCGTCATCGTTGCTGGAACTATCTTCTTCTCTCCTAAATCCTCTCTCTCTCTCTATTCCTCCACCGTCTCCTGTCTCGGCCCGCAATTAGAGGATCCTCACTGTTGTTGTTGTTGTTGTCGTCACCGTCATACCTTTATCCCGACTCTACAACCTGCAAATCTACTCTACTCTCCTTTTCTTTGCTATTTTGCTCTATTCCAGCCTTTGTCTCGTCTTTTTGTTTTATCGTATCTAGCACTTCTTTCTCGTCATACCTAGCCCGCCTATCCTATTACACATCCTTTCCTCTTCCTTCACAACCAACCACTCTATACAACCAGACGAACTCTTCTGTTACTTTTGATCGTCCGTGAATATCAGTCTCGACCCGCCCATCATGGCCGACTTTATCTCGTCTTTGGTGGCCGCCACTAAGCCCAACCTCAAGGCTCTCAACCCTTTCCCACCAAAATACCGTCATATTCGGGGTCGTTCTCGCCAAAAGAGCAATGTAGCTCTTCCCAATCCCAACGACATCACAAACCTTCAGACTTCGTTCAATGTCCTGGACTCTGTCAAGGCTATTCAGCGCCACCGCTGGACTGTCATGGACCTCCAGTACCTGTTTTTGGGTTCCTTGACCTTGTTTTGCCTGGCCATTACTCCATCTGCCCCATGGCTTAAGCTCGCTTGTGTGATGGGTGCCTCGGTCATCTTCATGATGCCCGCTACCAGACAGTTCTTCTGGCCAGCCCTGCCACTTTGGACCTACCTGGTTTATTTCTTCTGCAGTCGGTACGTCATATATTGCTCACACGGAAGCCTTGTCCACTTGTAACTAACGCTTGTCCCCCCACACTAGCTTTATTCCCGCGAGCTACAGACCTCATATCTGGGTCCGCGTTCTGCCTGCCCTCGAGAACGTCTTGTACGGCGCTAACCTGTCCAACATTTTGTCGGCTCACACTCACCCAATTCTTGACCTCCTCGCCTGGGTTCCTTACGGTCTTTGCCACTTTGGTGCCCCTCTTGTCTGCGGTCTTATCATGTTCGCTTTTGGTGCGCCCGGCACTGCGCCCGTCTTTGCCAAGGCCCTCGGCTGGATGAACGTCCTTGGCGTGACTATTCAGATCATCTTCCCTTGCACTCCCCCATGGTACGAGAACGAGCGTGGTCTGGTGCCTGCTGCTTACGGCATGCCCGGTTCGCCCGCTGGTCTTGCCCGTGTTGATAAGATCCTCGGTGTCGACATGTACACCACCAGCTTCACCACCGCTCCTCTTCCATTTGGTGCGTTCCCCTCCATGCACTCTGGTAATGCCGTGCTCGAGGCGCTCTTCATGAGCTACTGCTTCCCTAACCTGCGCCCTCTCTTCATCACCTACGTTGCTTGGATTTGGTGGGCTACCATGTACCTGAGCCACCACTACGCCATTGATTTGGTTGGTGGTGCTCTTATGGCCATTTCCTTCTTCTACGTCTCCCGCTCGCGCTTCCTTCCCCGCCGCCAGGCCGACAAGGCGTGGCGCTGGGACTACGAATACGTCGAGCATGGTGAGCAGCGCAGCGTTTTCGATGAGGAGTTCTCTGCTTACTCCATGGGTATTCTTGGTCACCGGCTGCAGACCGATAGTGACGAGTGGACTGTGGGTAGTAGCTCTGGTGTTACGTCCAGCAGCGTTAGTGTCAGCGGTAGCATGAGCCCCGTGACAGAGGATACACCACGGAGGAGTACCTTTTCCATGGAATTGACGTCCAATGCGACGCCATGGGATAGCACATATAACGCCACAGAAGGCGATATCAACGAGGTTGGCCTCGTGAGGTAGCGTCGTTTGATGAGGCATGTTTTTTGTGTTTTTCTTCGTTCATTAATGTTCTGTTTTTGCTGTTACTTAATTGCGTTTGTCATTTCTCCTACGTCCGGATCCCGTTGGCGATTCTAATTCCACGTCTGTACTTGTATCACTTGTAATGGTTTCCCTTCCCGCCGCATGCATAGCCCGCACATTGTCATGTCATTCATTCGTTTTTTGTTTTGGTTTATATTGTTCTTTTTTTGCATACATTGACTTGAGGTTGGGCCTTTGGCGGGTCGTTGGAAGGAGGTTGTTGAATGATATATGATAAGAGGTGTTTGTGTATATGCGATATATGGAATTTCAATTCTACTTCTTAACTTGGTACTTTCGTGAAAAAAAGGGGGCTAGCTATGAATAAAAGCACATTTCTACTTATATGAAGAGCTAAATTGCGCCTGAGGCGGAGTTGGAATGACACGCACACACTTACTCTCATGTTTAGTTTTCTCGGGTGGTCTCTTGTTTGATTGAACCCGGGAGAATCGTGGCCGATTTTCCAGTTTCGTATATAGAGTCCGGTTCGTGATATCTAACCATAGCAAGGTCTGATGGTGTAGTTGGTTATCACGTTTGTCTAACAGTAACTCAAGTTGNTTTGGCGGGTCGTTGGAAGGAGGTTGTTGAATGATATATGATAAGAGGTGTTTGTGTATATGCGATATATGGAATTTCAATTCTACTTCTTAACTTGGTACTTTCGTGAAAAAAAGGGGGCTAGCTATGAATAAAAGCACATTTCTACTTACATGAAGAACTAAATTGCGCCTGAGGCGGAGCTGGAATGACACGCACACACCTACTCTCATGTTTAGTTTTCTCGTGTGGTCTCTTGTTGTTTGATTGAATCCGGGAGAATCGTGGCCGATTTTCGAGTTTCGTATATAGAGTCCGGTTCGTGATATGTAATCATAGCAAGGTCTGATGGTGTAGTTGGTTATCACGTTTGTCTAACAGTAACTCAAGTTGCTTGGACACAAAAGGTCGGCGGTTCAAGTCCGCCTCAGATCAATCCTTTTGCTCTTCGTTCGAACGAATAAGTGAGGTTTATTTTTTGTTATCACGGGATGTGAGTTAGGGTTATACCCATAAAAAGTTGATTAGCGGGTCTTGAATGGCGAACGATGACATGCTTTTTGATTCTTGATTTTTTGTTTCATCAATTCATTGGATATATAATTAAGATGAAGATTCTCGAGGCACAGTCGGCTGTTCTTAGTAACTTGGAGGTTTACCAGCACCTCTCTGAGAAGAAGACGAGGGGCCCGCCGAATTTGGAGACTGTTGTTCGTGAGGTGGGTTTATCGATGGATATCATCGGAATGAAGATGGTAGTGTACTGACTCAATCAATAGATANATTAAGATGAAGATTCTCGAGGCACAGTCGGCTGTTCTTAGTAACTTGGAGGTTTACCAGCACCTCTCTGAGAAGAAGACGAGGGGCCCGCCGAATTTGGAGACTGTTGTTCGTGAGGTGGGTTTATTGACATGTATCATCAGGGTGAAGATGGTAGTGTACTGACTCAATCAATAGATATTGACTTACCTGAACACACACCCCAACCCTCTTCAGAGCCCCGTTACCTATTCGGATGAAACCATCAAGGAGTTGATTATTGGCATGCGCGGGTTCGACCTTACCAAGGCGGAGATGGTTATGATTTTGAACATCAAGCCTGTGTCGCTGCCATTGCTGAGTGCGGTTGTGGAGGATATGGAGAGCCGGTTCACACCTGAGCAGGGCGAGGAGATGGTGGGAATCATTGAGAGGGTTTTGGGGCCTCAGAAGGAGGCGCCCAAGGTTGCTTGAGTGGGGAGAGGTATAGATTGAGGCTGGGTTTACAGGACTGGCTTGGGATAGAGAGGGATCGTGGCTCTATGGTTGTTGATGGTATAGAATGTGCTTCGAATCGCGGACTGCATGATGTCGTTGATGTCAGATTTTGATAGACCAAAAGTATACATACATAAAGTGTGGAGCCTTCCCGAAACAGACTTACCAAAAATCACCATCTTGTACCACCATCAAACTCTTCCGTCACAACCCCTCATCGAAAATCACCACCATATATAGGCTATTTCCACCCAGGGAACATAGTCGTTGTTAATGTCTACTCGTCTTAGGAACCTACGGTCCATTATCCTCCGAAACTTCCCCACCGTGTCCGGGCCACCCCTCAAACGGCCCTTTTCGGCCACCAGCATCATGGACGGCCGAGTTCCGAGCAGCGGCGTCCCGGCATCTAGATATGCCAAGTGGACACGAGAGTCACTGTTAGCGCATATTTCGTCGTTGGAGGCTGAGTTGAAGAAGAATGAGATTGCGATTCCGGAGTTGCCTAGTTTGGCGCAGCCGGGACCGGTGAAGGAGAAGAAGAAGAAGGGGGAGGAGAAAGAGGAGGTGGTTGTGGATGGACAGAACCCGGTTAAGAAGAAGGCGAAGGTCGCGAAGGAGATTGATCCGAGTCGGTATAGCTCGAGATATATCGGGTTGAAGTTGGCGTATCAGGGGAAGAAGTATGGTGGTTTTGAGTATCAGGAGTCACAGGAATTGCCGACGATTGAGGATGAGTTGTGGAAGGCTTTGGTCCGGACAAGATTGATTTATCCCAAGGATGTCAATGTAGTCGACTTCAGCTGCTGCGAATACAGTAAATGCGGTCGTACTGACCGTGGAGTCAGCGCTTTTGGCCAAGTCATTACACTTCGTGTCCGCAGCAACAAGCCACTGCCCAAGACAGAGGAAGAAACCACAGCACCAGAGTCTATGGATGTCGATGAAAAACCCAAGCCACCCGTTAAAGAGTGGGATCCTATCGCCGATGAAATCAAGTACTGTAACATCCTTAACCGCGTACTCCCTCCGGATATCCGAATTCTCGCTTGGTACGCTGACCCACCGGCTGACTTCGTTGCTCGCTTCTCTTGCCGGGAACGTCAATACCGGTACTTCTTCACACAGCCTGCGTATATGCCGATCGCAGGGCCTCTTCAGAGCGACCAGAGCAGTAACGGCTGGTTAGACATCGAGAAGATGCGGGAGGCAGCGAAGTTGTTCCAGGGGTCACATGATTTCAGAAACTTCTGTAAGTTGGATCCGTCGAAGTTGCGGACAAGCTACGAGAGAAATATGTTTGAGGTGGACGTTATCGAGGTGCCAGAGGGAAGTGCCGAGTTGGCTTTCCTTGGAGCTGGTATTTTGAAGCCTTCTGTGGGCCCGTTGGCTAAGATGGATACCGGGGCTTTACCGGCGGCTGGTACGAAGATGTACTACTTCAGTGTCAAGGGTAGTGCATTCTTGTGGCACCAGATTCGCTGCATGGTATACGTCCTATTCCTCGTCGGCCAAGGCCTCGAGAAGCCCTCTGTAATCACCGACCTCCTGGACATCGAGAAGAATCCCGCCCGTCCAGCCTACCCCATGGCCTCTGATGTGCCTCTGGTTCTTTGGGATTGTATCTTCCCCAAGGAAGGTGACNGGCTTCTCCCGTAACGGGAACATCGAGGCCTTGTGGCGTGAGTGGAGAGCTAAGAAGATGGATGAGGTGTTGGCGGGCCAGCTCCTTTTGTTAGCTGCCGGACAGGGTCGGACAGGCGGGGTGTTACGTGGTGAGCAGAATGCGGAGATCTTGGGAGATAAGGCGTTGCCACCGAGGACATTTGATGGTGGTGATGGCGGTGGCTTCGGAGCGAGAAAGTATATCCCATTAGCAAAGTTAAAGAAGGGTGTAACGAACGAGGAAGCCAACGACGCATATGCTCGTAAGAACGGATTCAAAGATGCTAAAGAAATGCGACTAGTCAAGGGATATCGGGAAGGTGCCGAGTAAACAAAATAAATAGACAACAAAAAAGAAAAACCATTAATCCATCATCTACATGTCCCGCGTCTTCAACCCATCTGGCCCCTTCTCATATAAACACCCTTTAACACCCCTCCAAACCCTCGTAACCACGTTCTTCCGCGGCCGTAACCGAGGGAACACAACAACGACGTTTTCCTCGCCGCGGACCACAATAAGGAGATAATGGATTACCGTTGACCCGTAGAAAGCCTCGTTCACAAGGACATCTTGGATTTGTTCTGTAGGGATGAACCGGGTGTCGGCGGGAGCTACAAGGAGGGATCCCGCGGCGGTTGTTGACGTTTGAATACCGAGGCCCCGAACAACGAGGAGAGACTCGGACGTGTGTAGACGGAGAAGAGATATGTAAATGACGAGTAATGTCTCCAACAAGACAAGTGGGATGGGCANCAGCGTAGAAAGAAGCGTGTGAACTTGCGGGCCGAAAGGTAGCCGGCTAAGGAGATACTGAGATCTTGGGTACTTTTCCAAAATGGGCAACGCAGAGCAAAGCGGCCGTTCCTTTTCCTCCTCTTCAACAACCTCTTCACCATCACCCTTCCCAGGAAACACCAAATGGACATCTCCCCCATAAAACCATTCTTCCCCATCCACCCTCTCAAGTATCAATCCCGTATCCGCCAAATCAACCACAACTGGAGCACCCCCATCAAACAATCCCAANGTAGCCGGCTAAGGAGATACTGAGATCTTGGGTACTTTTCCAAAATGGGCAACGCAGAGCAAAGTGGTCGTTCCGTTTCCTCCTCTTCAACAACCTCTTCACCATCACCCTTTCCAGGAAACACCAAATGGACATCTCCCCCATAAAACCATTCTTCCCCATCCACCCTCTCAAGTACCAATCCCGTATCCGCCAAATCAACCACAACTGGAGCACCCCCATCAAACAATCCCAACGAACACGCTGGCTGCTGCCATTTCGCATAGAGAGTTCCTGTAGCAGCCAATACTGCCGTAAGTCTCAACAGGAATATCAAGACGTCAACTAGGCGCGTCGCGACGGTTTTGGCGGCCCGGTTCGAAACCGTGTACTCTACCGTCGTAGGAGACGGCTGTCGTACTGTTAAGTGAGGGGCTGCAGTAATCATTTCTGTGATTTATGCTAATATCAACTTCCCAAGATCAAACAACACATCGCCAACTATCGTGATATGTTGACAACAACCCTAGACAACCCTCTGATAGCAAAGCCGTCAGCAGCTGCCACTGCCAGCTGTAAATCCTGTCCCAAGTCCCTTTATATATTGAAATAGCACACCTAATTTTCGACTGTAGTGGTCGTATCGGCTGAAGGCATTTCACAACTTTCCCGATTCGGTCCCACCAAATCCGTTAGCTCCCTCCCGTTTGACGCCCAGCCCGAACGCTGCGGAGGCTTCGACACTCGCTTGGGAAACCAGCGATGCTGTCAGGCCCTCAGCATTTGGGGAACACGCTTCAGGAAGGTTTCACTTCGCAGAGAAATCCCCGCCGTCGAGTGGCGGGTTGGATTACGATCGCGGGGGGCTTGGTGGGCTGAATTGAGATGGAGATGTCAACAGCTATTATTTTTGTTTTGCTGATTTTAGAAATTTGATTTAGGGGGCGGGTATAGCGGGTGGCGCCTGTATTTTTAGTGGATGCTATTGCTGGTTCGATTCATGATCAGTGAAGCTTCTTTTTATACATTTTTGTCGTGATGGGAATATCATTAGAACCGGGTCTTTGGGGGATATCAGTTCTGGCAGTTGTCATGAGTGGAGTCAGTATATTGCTATACAGTTGTCGTTCACGTTACGATACCTTGTTTATACAAACCTTGAACATCCCCTCAATGTAATCCAGGTTATTTGTTCTACATAAAATGTGTCCATCTGCGTTAAAGAATACAACAAAACTAACATCATCTCAAAATCCATTATGACTATATAAATGCAGAAATCCAATAGGATTGATTACCCAAAGAAATAAAGAAAACACAATGTAAAAACACCTCTCTCAAAAGAAGAATGTAACCAAATAACAAACAAACACCTAGAAAAAGTCCTTTTGGTTCAAGCCCGTTGGCAGAGTGNTGGATTACGATCGCGGGGGGCTTGGTGGGCTGAATTGAGATGGAGATGTCAACAGCTATTATTTTTTTTGGCTGACTTTTGAAATTTAATTTAGTGGTGGGTATAGTGGGTAGCGCCTGTATTTTTAGTGGGTGCTGCTGCTGGTTCGATTCATGATCAGTGAAGCTTCTTTTTATACATTTTTTGCCGTGATGGGAATGTCATTAGAATCAGGTCATTGGGGAATATCAGTTATGGCAGTTATCATAGGTAGAGTCAGTGTATTGCTACATAGTCGTGATTTGTATAATGAAGGATGTCTTGTCATCTGACCTTTAAAATACCACACCAACGCCATGCAGTACAAATTACTTTTTCTATATCAAATATATCCATCCACAGTAAAGAATACAACAAAACTAGCATCATCTCAAAATCCATTATTATGACTATATAAATGCAGAAATCCAATAGGACTATTTACCCAGCGAAACAAAAAAAAAAAGAGCACCACGCACAAATACGTCTCTAAAAAGAGAATCCACCCAAATCAGAAAACAAACGCTTAAAAGAAATCATTTTGGTTCAAGCCCGTTGGAAGAGTGTTCATGTTGACAGACATGCCACCCAACATGACACTCTCGTAAGGCGCAACACCCGGGACACCACCCATATCACCCATCGGTCTCGTCGGATTATCCTTGCGTGTACGACTAGCAGATCGTAACCGGTCTGTTGCCTTAGACAGGCGGCTAGTAAATCTGTGGTCGGTCGCAGAACGTCCCCGGGATTGACCTCTGTTAGGAGGCTGTGGCGATGAAAGAATAGGGACCATCATGTCGCTAGGTGGGATGGTGATAGGCTCGTAGGACATAGGAGCGGGAGATACGGCTGGCTACAATTTCAATGTCACCGGCGGTCACGGATGGGTTAGGTGTTGCGGGAATCGGAATACCAACCGGCGGAGGCGGTGGTGGAGGAGGTGGTGGAGGTGGCACTGGCGAGGATCTCCCGATTTGTTGGAAAGATCCGATCGATGGCTTTGGCGAGACTAGGTGCTGTAACTCCTTCAGAACGGCAGGAGCTGGTGATCTATCGCGGTCTCTTTGGCCAACCGAGTCCTGGCGGGATCTGTTCTGTTGACGCGAGACACTTTGGCTGCGTCTCC
>JSUI01006292.1:0-34764 GCA_000833645.1 Huntiella omanensis | reverse complement strand
ACGGCAAATTGCCGTTACACTTCATGGTCAGTGGACCTCGAGCGGGGGTCCATCTGCCGTGGCCTGGTGTGGAAGTCTGCTCCGCAGACCACACGCGGAAGCACCGGAATGAGTGATGCGCTCGCTCTGGCCTTTTACACCGCCCGGATCTCCTAATGTCGTTTACGTCTGGTTTGTCCATTGTTCCGTTCGTGGGGTATGTAAGTCATTTCACTCCATTACAATGTTCGCAATCAGCAATGCTAACCATATCAACGTCATCTTTCACAGTCCGCTCTTAGCCATTTGGACCGGGGACCCCGCGCCAAACGCGTCTCCTTTACGTCTTCTGTTGGGCCCCTTGGGTTGGGGGCACTGTGGGTCATCTCGGAATTGCTCAATATAGTTCACGTTTCTGAAAATTACACGGTTTATGCCCACTGTTCATGAGCGATCAATTTCCGTGCAATAATGTCATGTCTTGTGAAGAGTCCATCCACCACTATATGAACATCTAACACTTTATACACGCTGATAGCCCTACCTATGAAGTCGTGCATAACTGGCTTTGTCTAGGCAATGTATTATTGATCCGTTTTTGTTCTGTAACATGAAGACTCCCTCTAAGCCTCTCTACCCGGCTCTCCTGTGCATAATATTAATACTCAGCGAGGTACACCAAGACACACGTTATCCGTCTCTGTCCTTGTAGCACTGTACCAGTACCACCACCCCTCCTCTACCCCCCAAGGTTTGCGAATCATGAATCTCACTGTCCCGCAGCTCGGTTCCCTGTGTTTGGTGAACTTGTAGCCGCATCCGATAGTCTCTTTACCCAACGCTCATGGACCACCGTTGTTTGTTCTTGGTGACTGTGTATGCAGTTTTGTCGTTCGATGCAAGCACCATTGGGATCCGCGCTTCAACTAGTGACTATCTTACTAATACAACTCTACTGACGTGCTCGCACACAACAATGCCATCCGATCAAACGCCCATCGTGCCTCAATATAACCTAAGCCGGAGTTCTTGTGATGCGTTCTACGGTCGTCGACATCGACTTCCAATCTCTTGTTGCAATATATGCCGTTCTAATCGTGGTCAAGCCAGGTAAAACGCAACCCTTTGTCGATGGGGAATTTAATGACAACCTGTAGCGTTCTTTCAGGTTACAGTGCCACAGAACTGTGAGACAACCCGTTTCGGAAAATATTCCGTCAAACGCAAAAGGACGCGTTGTATACTTGCAATGTCTCGATATCGGCATCCTCTAAAGACCACCATCCTTTGTCTTTATCGGTCGGTAGCTCCTGCAAGATATCATGGCTCGTAGTGGCATCCTGTGGGCAGTAAGGAGTCACATCACGTTCCGGGGCCAACGCAGCTAAGACAACGCTGCTCCATCCCTCAACCACCATGTTGTGCATAATCATCCCGATATAAGAATTACACCAGCTCTCCTCTCTTACTATCATCTTGCCAATGTTTTTTTGGTTTCCAACACATGTTGAATAGGTATTTTCATCGATCCGGCCGCTTGAAACTCCACGTCGTACCTAAAATGTTCATTGATGACATTAGCACGGAGCTTTCCAAGGCCGCTTCTATAAACCAGGTCCTTACCTCAAACCAGGCCTGATTGTAAGCTAGGCTCATATATTAATAGGCGCCTTCGAAACATATCTTGACCTCGTCCACTTTTTCACCTCGTCGTTGACAATGTATCACCTTTGTCCTTGTAAGGCGGACGTTGGAGAAATGACGTCACTGTAGCAAGCCCCAGGATCGCCCCCCACACTACGCACGGACTATCTCCGTGAGTGTCGGATCCCAATGACGTTTTCGGTAAGAATTGCAGTGTGGGGGTCTATGCTTTTTCTGCTTACACGCTGAGCCCTAACCCTTGAGCAGTGTGCAGAGAACTTTGTAACGGGCAATGAAATAGGCTGAACTGCTAAAGTAAAAGGAGCATTCTTGTACCACGACGACAAAAAGATGGATCCCTTGGTCTGTGTTAACGGCCATAGTGATATCATTGATCATAAGGTTATATAATCTGCTTTGTAGAAACCCAAACCGGGACCTCTGTTAACATGGTCACCGCAGGGGTACCATGTCGAGGGTGGTGGAGAAGTATTGTGGATACTCAACCACAGCGACGCGAAGAGTTTTCTAACAAGCCATTACAGATATGTGAAGATGTATTCTAGTTTCTCTCCCCTCTTGTAGTCATGTGAATATAGCAATATATACAATCAGTCGAATAACAATACTTTACCACACTCTCCACCACATCATAGATCTCCTAGATCTCGCAACCTCCAGACAGGGTACAATCTGACACTGATAGTAAGGCTAAACCTTGGGGCTTAAAACAAGCATACATCACTCTGGATTATCGATGATAGTGCCTACAGAAACATCGGGGACAGCCGTGGAGGTGTAGAAAACGGCCACAACCCGGGGGAAGCAGCTTGGGGCCGGAAACGCCGGAAACGCTTGAGACGACGACAGGAAAGAACAGCCTGTTGATGAAATTCGTGAGCCACGGAAAAAAGAGATCAGGAACAACGGGCGAAGACAAACCGAGGAGTGTCGAGAGCGCTGAGGCAGTTCCTTTACGGTCTCAAGGTGCTTTCGGTATCACTTTCTGAGTGTTTTGATTTGCTAGGGGAGCTGTAGTAAGAATAGCCCCACGGAGATCTAGATATAACGCTGAGTCCGTGACAAAATCTGTATTCAAGGATAGCAGGGCTTGTCAACGTGGCTTGTTTTCGGCCCGAAAGGGCCAGCCATGTTAAGCTAGATGGTAGATTACAGGTTGAAAAGCATCGGAATTGACCATAAATTGTTACCCAATGATACAGACGTCCGGAGTAATGATGCTCTACATTGTGTGGATCACAGACCACCGCATAATTGAAAACACCGATATGTATAGTTCCAATGATAACTATATCGACGGGCTGGCAGACCTTCCTGCCACCATGTATGCGTTACTAGGTCCTGAAGGAATAGACTACAAATGATGAGAACGTTGTATCCAAGTAGAGCGAAGACAAGTCCTGTGTAAAAAGAGCCAAGCTGTCTTGAGAAGATCGTGATACACCTTAAATAACGTATGTCGAGGGAGGAGTGTGAACTGCATAGCCAGGAAGTCCTGCTCATCATCGTGTTCCCGGAACCGGACCAGTCTGGCCAACCCAATCGTAGCCATCCCTAGTTGCGGGACAGAAACTCTAGTTACGGAGCCTATCCTTCAGGATGCTCAACGTAATTGTATATTCCGAGGACCGTTGTCTGCGTACTGCTGTTGGCTTACCCAAGCAAGGTGAGCCAAAAGGCATACATACGTATCAGTACAGGACAATAGTGCTCTGGACGCAGACAAGAATCCGACAATAAAGAACACCACCAAATACAGTCACGTATCAAATAGAACTTGCTGTGTATTTAATGAAGATGGTTCAGATAATCTCGAACCTTGGCCTCTTTGTACCAGTGTTTGTGTTGAGCATAACATGCAGACGACCACCTGACAAATGCACGTAATTCCCATTTCCGAGGTCTGATATATCTCTCCTCGTTCAATCGAGGGTGAGAATCGAGTTCTTCCCGACGCCTATGACCCTTGTGTCGGGTACTGGTCTTACTCTGGCCACTGGTTGAGTTGGACATTGATTCCCACCATCCAGTCCCCGAACTTCCGTCAATAGTATTCGCGTGGTCTTCCGCATCTGTTGACGTGGACAATGTAGTGCTCGGGCAGTCTTCACAAACGCGCCTTTCGGTTCTGACACGCTTGATTACTGTCACGGATTGAACATATACCTTCTGGCGGTAAAAAGAAGGCCGTTTATAACGCGGGCTGAATCTCTGTGGAGTGCACGGTTAGTCGTGGGTTCGTCTATTGAGGTGGAGAATGTGCTTACCCGTCGCGACCGGGCCATGATGATGGCTGAAGTTGCTGCGAATCATACACAGTTGAAGGGTCCTGACGTCCATACGTTGAAACGGAGTTGAGGGTGGTAGTGGCAATAGAGCAGTGAACCAGAGGCTAAATCGATGGAAACGGAACCCTGAGGCGTTGTAAACGACCGTAAAAACAAACAGGATCGAGTTTATCCCAAAAGTGCGACATCGACTGTTGGGCTACCATTGGTAATAACGTGGGAAATTGTCCACGGCAGCCTTGGTAGTCTTCATGGATTCAAAATAGTATGCATTTTAACAGTCAAATGTGGAAAGCATAAGAAACTACCGGAATCCATAGAGGGAACGTCGCACAAACAAAGAAACAGATTTAGACCCAACACCAATGATATCTTCACTGTTTGTGTTGACAGCAAACTCCAAGGCCATTCATGTTTGTTCTGTTGTTTAATGGAAGTGGCAAATAGACAATGGCGGCGACATGCACGACTCTCTTGTATGCTGAGCAATTTATTCTAGTCGTTGAAGTACTGCAAAGCATCTAGAGAAATCTAGAGACTTGGAATCGGCAAAACAACAAGTGTTGTACTGTCATTTCGGTCAATCGCAGTTAGATCGTATATTGCTGACCAAATGGCAGCAGGTGGTTGTCCTATTTCATGGTAACCATGAACCCAGGTGATAAGCAACCAACCTCACCTTTCAGTTATAGGTAAGGTTGCCTCCTTGCATCATTGCTGTAGGTACCAGTCCGGGTGAAGGCCATCGTATCGTCGGGATGGCAGTGCATATATCCCCACGCGAGAACCCACGATGGCGGGTTTGCGGTGTTGGTGAATGTTCGTAGATAGAAATTTACTACGGCGCTCCAGGATCTTCCATTTCATCCTGCCACACAACGTTTCCGTCCTGTAACGTATCGACCTGAAAAGGAACAAGGCAAGCCACTGGGTTGATACTGCAGGTAGTACAAGGGAAGGTTAGTGCGATATCAACGAATTGCCGAGCTCGATATGTCCCACTGCGGGCACATTTGTCGGTTGAAGGGGGAGCAGCCGGGAATGACAAGATTCGGCCATGTTTCTCATGTTCTTCAAGTACATGACGGGTGGAATGAGTGACTAACTACCCTTCGGTTCCGTGACCCATTTGGCGCTGCTACAATCAGAACAGATCACTTGAGAAACAATGGGGTGCTCAAGTTTGTTGTCCATGGTGGTCATTCGCATCAGATGTTGTGCGTTCCAGCGTAGATCTGATCTTGTAAGAAGTCTAGAAATACTGACGGGTTGGTACAGTCAGCGGATGAAGGGTGACTATAGAATCCTCGCGGCCGGCCGAGAGGCCATAATTTGTATTTGTATTCATGCTTGTAATGGGATATGTCTACAGGCAAGGCAGTCTGCAGTTTAGCGTGTTTGAAAGGCAACAGCTGGCAGCCGTTGCTTTGTCTGTTGACGACTGCTCACTGCCTGCTCACTTGTCACTATATAGCAATGTCCCCTCCTGCATGGTGGATGGGCTTTCATGGAACATAAACCTACATAAAATGCTACATGGTCTACTCAGTTTTTGTGCAGCAGTATGCCGGTGCCTGTCAGTCCCCCATAGCCACAAAAACCGACAGAAGACATCAATATTGAGAGAGTTTCATACTTGATGGCAATAAGTTGGGAACCGAATCGGGTAGTTAGCCAGAATGCTGGGTGCCTGCTTTCTACCAAAGTGGCAGATGGCGCAGTCAAACCCGAGAACGCGAATACCCAATTTGGTTGTTTTGGCTGGATACCTTGATCTACTCTTCTCCGGGACCTTCTTGTTCCTCGGGATCTCATCCAGAAACACAAACTATGAACAACTTTGACAATAGGTAGGAGGCTAATGTTCCGATTGAAATATGCCCAGCTGACAACTAACTGCGTATGACTCGCACACAGTAGCTTTGAGCTCCATTCGCATCAAGAATTTGGTCTTGTTCCCTTGTTCGAACATGAAACAATGCAGGAGTTTCCACAACTGTAGGTATAATTAATAGTCATTTGATTCTAGAAGGCTGAACTGTTTCTCGACCGATACTAACTACAACCCGCCGTGGCTCTTTCAGGTCGCATCCGGATTGGGACCACGACTCCGGCGTTGCCGGGTTAGAGGACGATGAACAGGACGGTCAGTTGAATGACAATTGGCACAGAGAGTGTACTTCCCGCGAGGAATGGACATGGTTGACTTTACACCCTAGTGTAGATGACACCATACCATACGATGGACAGTATATGTACTTGTCCGTGTTGTTTAGTGGACCCGTCGATACGCAATATTTGTGTTGGATGCATGGTCTTACGAACGAGATAATGGAGCTATTCCATGACTGTTTCTCGGATTTTGAGCTAGTTCATAGTACCTCACGTCAGTATCGGGATCGCTTCCGAGAGCGCGATACGCATCTTCCGCACTCATCAGCTACACACAGGTATCGCCTTGGGATTGTGTATCTCTCCACCCATGACGCATGCCGCCGGGCGTTGGAGGATTTTGAAGACTTCGTCAACGACGAAAAGCCCATATTCCTGATATGTGAGAAGGGATTTCGCTATCTGGAAGATATCACGAAATTTGCAAATGACCATGGCATCATGGTGCATCAGAAGACTGATGGGGTCATTGCATGGGTAAAAGAACAGGTGCTCCACAGATAATATAATTCATTAACCCGTTCAAACGGTCATTCCTAGCTCTTACAACAGGTTACTGATGTCAGCCTCTTTCCACATCATAGTGGTACTATCGAAAAGCACGTATACAGAACAGCCAGACAACCCGTAGCTGACCAGACGTTGAGAAGAACCTCGAAGGGCAGCCGTGCCACCATGGTATGGACGATGTGCCGGTTTGTACTGGTCGGTCGTTGGAAGAGTAGTCCCACTAGCCGCTCATAGTGTATGATAATGGACATCCAATTGCAGTGCCGAGCTCTCGTGAACTCTTTCGGCAACCGTGTTTCGCACTTCCTCTTCAAAACGTGTCATGAATCGATCTCCCGATTGCTTTTCTATTTGCAATATGTTTGAGGTACTCCGACAGCAGATATTCTGCCTCCTGCGTCATGGAAGAGCCACAACGGACCCCAACACCATTCAGGTTCTTGTTGATGTCTTTGTCTGTTTCTCGACAGACGCTTGTTCTTGTGTTCATGGTTTACGGTCCATCCAGATCTTCTTTCGGGTTGTCTTCTCGATTTCTTGTCATCTCCCCCAATCTCTATTTTGCCTGGGTAACCAAACAACAAGACAATCCTAGGATTACATTAACCGACGAAGGCCTACACTGTAGGCGAGTCAGCTAACTCGGGCATCTGGGAATGTATTGGGTAATGCGGAATACCTCTGTTGCCATTCTCGGTTTTCGTTCCAGGAGTTGGCGGGGTAGGAGGAGGCCATGAGAAGTCTTTTTCAACCTAAAGCTTTGGTTAGGGCCGTATATCCAGCTATGTCAGTGGCTCAATGGTGAAGGGTAGGGCGATGTTAACCCACATACTTTGCAGAAGTGCCGCTGTTGGCACTGCCCGGTACTTTGAAGTCCTAGTCCTCCGCCACTTCCACCCTTTGGCCACAGCTCCTCCTAACCCAGGTCCTTCTTGGCCCTCTCCCACGCGAGCTCTACTAGACATTTGGGCATGTCTATGGGCGACATGATTTATCGTCTGAAGCAGATTGTATGTTATTCATAGAGAACGATGCCACCGATGACCTTGTGCACACCGTCCATCACGACAAACTAGGACCTGCAGGCCAAAACGATTTGATCGCGAATTTCCAGACAACGTGAGGTATCGTACCAAAGTAATGCTTTTAGCTCACAATGAGGGATACCTGGGTTATTGATCCCCACACAGTAACTGTATACAATGGGCTCGGAGATTCATTGATTCATTCTGTCTGGAGTTTGGCTAACACATCGCCTTTTCGGTTGAATATATCGCAAAGGTCTGCATAGAAATGTATGATCATATGTGGTTCATGAGATGTCTAATCATAACCTCGCCACTGACAATATACCATCTAGCCAGCTTTAGACAGACGCACACTGGTTCACCGTACATAGTTTCTGTGGAGGAGTCCTGGTGATCCGAGCTCACAACATCAGCCCGTTCGGGACCTAGCATCTTGCCAAGATATACTTCTTTAGCTCCTTATGATGCGGGTTCGATGATACGATGGCCCTGTTCTCAATACTCATCTGACGACCGGTAAAATGTGGCGGTATATGCATCGTCTTTGTAGACATAATGTAATCTGACTGTGCCGCATGGGCCTACCTTGTGAAAAGCCATGGAAGGTACAGTCTTAGCACGGGTGGCCTTTACCCTGCGCTAACTATAGCGTCAAGATGACGTGACAGGGAGCTAGCTATATGGGATGGTCGTGGTGGGTCGCGTGGGGTGGCATATTAGACCCCATAGGCTCGTATCTTATCTTGGCTCACTATACCACACTGTCGGGGTCGTATCTCTGAGCTAGTTGAATGTGATCATTGAGTCCGTGTATTATTGAGTGGAGAGTAGTCGTTGTGCAATCGTCCCTCTGGTTTCCAATTGGGGTGTTAGCAGATGGGTTCTTTGATCATACATACACACAATGTCTGTCTCGTGTCGTGCACTTATCCTCAAAGCATCATTCTGAAAATCTAGACGTTTATTCGGGGGCTGCATAAGTAAGTCCCACAAAGTTCCAACATAAAAGAAACACAGACCCCACCTCATGGCCTGTGACAGAAGCCAACTGTAACTTGTTTATTTGCGCTGAGCTTCCCTGAATCCCAACAGTCACTCATACCAGTTATACCGTTGAGACAGAGAGTCCCATGGCCCAATTTCAGGCGGCGCCTTGGCCGGGCGCCACATCTGATCCTCGCACATCGGTTGCACGCATGCAAACCCAAATCTGTCTAACAACTCCCACTCTTTGTTCATGAGACAACGCTCATAAGCCCAGTCTGCATTCTGAATGAAGGCTGCAAATTCCTCCTTGGTGGGTGGGACGTAAGGTGTTCCGTCGTAAGTCGGGGGGCTCAGGCACCACCTGAGAGGTGCCCACTCAGGCGCATCGGTGAGCTCTTGGCATCTAGTGCTTGAGCTCTCGGGATACGACGAGCAAGTGGCATCGTCAGTCGTGAAACAAGTATCGCCTTCACAGGAGGCTTCAATCGCATCGATTGAGTCTGGATTGTGCACCACTGTGGCGCTGCTTCCGAATGAGCCGTTCTGGTGAGTGTAGGATAACTCATTGGCATCTTCATTTGGCTCATCAAGGATCCTGGCATATTTGCCTTTGGAAATCTGACGGCGTGCCTAGAAATAAATTAATTCTCAGGAATCAATGTTGAATCGCAAGGTGACAAAGTACGTACGCGAGCTTCGAGATAAATCTCCTTGCAAAAAGCAAACGGCCTTGCAAGCAGTCGACGGACAGTAGTCATTTTGAATATTGTAATGGATGTAGTGAAACTGGAGATAAAAGATTGATGCGGACTATGTTCCTGACCGAACTGCTCTGGGGGAATAAAGACGAATATTCCCAAGGAGACAAATGGCCACTTTGGTCAAAACTTTATGTGTCCAGTGTCTATCCGGGTGTTGATAACGATAGCGACCTTTTCGGTAGTCACATACGAAACGTTACGTATGTTTACCAGATGTTTTTGAAATTCACAACGGGAGTGCAAGTTGTTAGTTTACAGCTGAAGTTTAACCCCCAGCGAGGCACTATTATGGTCAGGCCTTGATTAATATTGTTCTCCTCAGATACAATTCTTGTTGGTGGTGTCCCACGGATGTAGCTGGTGTCTCGACATAGTCCTCCAGCTTGCCCCCGGTGATCCTTTGCGGGCAGTCCCAGTTTTGTTACTCACGATCCGAAAAGTCGTAAGACCAATGGTAGGGTTAGACAAACCAGGGTTAGTCGATTCCCGTACCGAGTGCATATTAAGTAAGAGAACGTCTCGATTTGTTGTTGCAACGATGAACCGCCTCAATTTATAGTTTCTAGGTTAGCATTTTGTCGGTCTTCAAGTTGTGTCTCGTCTACCTTACTGGCTCGGATTGCACCAGTATAAACAGGCAGCTCTTTGCTTGTTTGCGCGAACTAAGGTATGTACATTTTGCGGTTCTGGGGAGCGAGATGTCGGTTTTAGTTTGAAATCGGGGCCGTCATTGAGAGGTTTAACGCCTAGTTCAGGTATTAATGTGGGATATAGGTTTGCGGCCCTTCTTAGTCTACGCGCATCGTCCCAATTGTACACAGGACAACCTGTCGGTTGTGTCCTTAACTTGTTCCAACACCGATTACACAAACATGGTCTATTGCCTTCTGGATGAACTTACAACTCGAAAAACATGAACACAAACTTTACTATCGAAGAGATGGGCCGTTGCGTGATCACTCCCCGAAGCTCAGCGTAGCATGACAGAGTTATAGCACTTCCATGATATCCCAACGAGGAGGGATGAAAGAACCATCCTTCAAACCACCATGGGCACAAGACCAGTTGTAAACGTGCGCGACAGAGTTGGTACTTTTAGTACCCCCATACCAGCCTGTTCCCAGGGTGTCACAACACCTTTGGATATAAAGCCTTGGTGACTTGGACAGATGGGCTCCGAGGTGTCACATAGTGCACGCCTGATCAACGAGATAGCGGCCAGCTTTACTTAGTCACACTATGCAGCCCTTTCAAGGAATATTATCTAGACCAGAACTGGGTAATGATACTCTACGCCGTGGGGACTTGGATGAGCAACCACTTGTCACGTTCACCTCCAAGGATAATGGGCTATCTTGTGTGGGAGAAAGACCTGGCTGGCTGTGGAATGAGAGACTTGATATCCATTCTCGTGGTCAGAGTATGGTGATCCCATTCAATTGTATATTGATGCTAAGTTCTACGCTGTTGCAAAGGGCCCATCTAGAACCCCACGTCCAACCGCAATGAAACTACCAGAGACTAACGTTTTGATGAAGCAGAACCCCCAACCCGCCATCAAAGTACCACCCACCAATGCGGCGAACTCTTCAATTAAAGAACCAGGGCCTCTTCTTGCTTGTCTTGTTGTGCCGCCTCTGCTTCCAGTTCGTGAATGGTCAAGGGCCGACCAATCAACAACGAATATACAATCTCCTTATCAATCTTCCATCCACCAATGCACCCGTCACGGACGCGTTCAGGTCTGTGATACCAGGCACACGATATTCCAGAGGGAGGATCTCACCTTTGGCTTCAACACGACGGGTCACCCGCAGATTTGGATGCTATGAGCGCACGAGTATGAGAGTTGCTGTCGCCGCACTCCACATGTAGCCCATGCTCTACTTATTCTCTGTGTGTCCGTGGGCTTTTCGCCCGAATTTTGGGTGTCACCTCTATATTGCCTACTTGGGTAAAGCTCTGCTTCTGATTATCGTGTTATTTAGTCCAACGGCCTTTAATCTTACCTCGCTACCGTTCATGCGTACTACAGTTCTCTCGATCCTTTTAAATTCCTGCTCCACAAAAGCCTTGGTGTGCCAGTTTGACGTGAAATCTTCTTGATTTGGTGATGTGTATCATTAGGGTTGTTATGGTGCACGGACGGCGATAGGGTTGTTGGCCGATGAGTACATATCTTACGTTGGCTTTTCGAGAGGTCATCTAGAACCTAGAAGACGCAAGCATTTATATATCTGCTACAGTTTACCTATTATCACTGACCCTACATTTCTATAACGTTCCACGGACTTGCTCAACCTCATATCTTTACACTCGGTCCGTTAGTTCTGACGAAGCGTCCCACCTTTGACCGAACTCGCCATTCCCCAATACCATGATACCAAGATCATTTGAATCAGTCGTAGTCTCGCCTGCGATTCGAATCCAGTTTGTTCAGTTGGCCTTCTGTGGCTCCATATGCAGACATCTGTTCCCTCTGATGGGCAGTCGACGTTGTCTTTGATTCTCGGTCTATATAATCTTCCCTCGAGCCTCGTACACAGTTCATCGTAGTCTTTCAATACCGGTCCCGGACGGGAAGCCTGGAACGACAGGCCCTGGCAGCAAGGTTGAAATGTGAAAAAGAGCCTGTTAATGGAGCTTATCGGCTTCCTGAAAATATTGCCAACAGGTCACGATGGTCGCTCCAATGGCTATCAACAAGCTATCTACAAGCGCCCCAATCCAGAGTGCCACTGCGGAAAACAACTACAATCTGCCTTCCTCCTCGCAGTGTCTTGCCCCGAACTCGCTAATGGCCAAACTCCGTTCAACTGGAGTGTCGAATTCACGGAAGACTAAGTCATGAGTGACCCACTCAAGACAGTCGCCGATCTGCTTGACCGTTACAACGATGCCTTCCTCCATCTGTTGGCCATTATCGTGCGGGGGAATCCCTTTAGTCACTGGCAACGGACAGAGCTATTTGAGCTTGCATGGCCATAAGCAGTGTCTTACGGTTTACTTACACCGGACTCCCGCCTTCATGCGTCTCTTGTCCCTGGGCCTTCGGCTATATACGCACATGACTCAATCTCTCCTTGATTTCCTCTCTTGGCTCAGCTTACTGACGTAGTGTATTTGGTTTTCGTTTGTTCTCTCTTTTGTCCTGCTTTCGCTCAGCTTCCTCTCCTCTCTCTTTTGCTGGCTTTTTCGTCTACTTCACTATTGTTTGCTTGGTTTTCTTGTTTTCCTTGCCTTTCGGGTACGGCTTTTTTCTTTTGGAAAGCGGTTATCTTCAGTTGGATTCGGTTGGATGTGGATGGTTCTTTCTTCGATGCAGCGGAGGTCTACGTGTTTGTACTCAAGCAAAGTTTCAACCGGTAAACACGAATCATTTCGTTTTGGCGGTCCTCTGACCGCAGTCTTATACATGTCGTGCGGGGTTTGTCGCGGACTACCCAGTCTTTTACCCCCAACCAAGCGGTCATATGCATACGTGATTTTTCGCTTGGGGCGGGTCCCTGTCAGTGAGCAAGCTCAAAACGTGAGCAGTACTTGACATACATTCTATTGTGTGTCTTCTGTTGCCCTCCCTGTACACAGTTCATCATAGAAGATGCACCTAATACACATTCTAAAACTGGCGTGTATTCCTGGCGCTGCGGTGTCCGGATGCGCCGGACCCGGGGACAACAGTATAGCACTGCGCCTACACGAAATGTAACGTGTGGCCGTCTTCACAGGTGCAAGTTTGATTGGGGACTACAGAGAAAGCACCAGCGGAAATTCCAATACAAGAACCAGTGACCAGATAGTGAGCAAACAACCCACAGAGCAAAGGGCAATAGATATAGGTGACTGATTACCATCGTGTCTGGCAGGCTCTTTGCGGCCAACGAGATATGATTAGCCCGTACAACACAATTTCCGCTGTCTGGACACATGAATTTCGTCTAGTTTGGAAGAATTAACAACTGTGTAAAGGATCACGCTGATTGTGACCAAATGATGTTTCATCGTAGTCCCGCGACCCCGTGCTACATGTGCAGACCGTCCTCGATCATTTATCTAATCATCTACGAACTAGAATAGTCGTAGGCCTGATAATCTTTTTCTGGCTGGAGATACTTTTGTCACAACATTTCGCAAATGGTATGGCTTATAGCCTGCGGTCTCGAACAGTGTATTTGAATTGCAGCAGCTTAAACAAACATGAAGGTTCTATCATAGACTTTTATATTGGAATTAGCACTAACAGGCGTTCACGGTTTGAGCTTATCTGGGTATCAAGTGTGAAAATTGAAAGGGTATCAGAAGGCTATGAAATGAAAAGGTATAAGAAAAAATGATTGCAGCGGTGATGTCTCACAACTGATTACACAAGGCGCACGTCCACGACTATGAACGTGGGCAACAGGAGACGTTTTTGGCGCGGGGTTCTCGGTCCAAATGGCTAAGAGCGGTCTGTGAAAGATGGCGTTGATATGGTTAGCCTGACTGATTGTGAACATTGTAATGGAGTGGAATAACTTACATACCCAACGAACGGAACAAAGGATAAACCAGACGCAAGCGACATTAGGAGATCTGGGCAAAGTAGAAGCCCGGAGCGAGCGCGTCACTCGTTCCGGTGCTTCCGCGTGTGGTCTGCGGAGCAGACCTCCACGCCAGGCCACGGGAGATGAACCCCTGCTCGCGGGCCGCTAACCATAAAATGCAGCGGCAGCTTGTCATCCCATGGGCCATTGACCCGGAGCAGGCGAGCAGACTGGATGGGCTTGTCAGTCTGGTCCCCTTCAAACGCCCAGCGGAACATGGCCAACGTCCCTTGAACCGCGGCTTCTACGGCTCGTAACAGAGTCGCCTGCCAAGTCCCGCATGAAACCCCGGCGACGATGCGTAGATCGTCCCACGCCGCCAAGAAAGCCGCCACCGCCCTTTTAAGCCGATCGTAAGTGTCCTTGGTTTGGCAGGCTTTGGAGAGCGGAAGCTCAATGGCCCGAGGGACATAAACCTCACCGGGGAGTATATTGGAGCTCCTGAGGCGCTCCAAGACGGCCAGGACATCGACCGTCGCCTGTTCAAGGCCGACCGCCGCCAGGTCTCTCTTTTTGACCGACGAAAGCCCGCGGGCCGGGCTGCCAGACTCCACCCAAACAGGAATGTAGCCCTCCGGGCCCAGCACAACCCCCTGCTCAATGTTCCGTACGCGGTCCCCGTCAACTCCGTGCTCGACCCGTTTAGAAAGGGTCGGCGAGAGCTTACGGCGTGGCAATGCCGTCGGCCGCGGGGCCGGAAGACGCACTGCTGCAGTATCCAGTGCGGGCACAATTGTTGTGGCCACCGGCAACGCAACAGGAACGTCGCCACCAACGATCTCAGACGGAACGGTACGACGACGCTTAGGCGGTCTGCGGTCGTCGGCCGGACTGGGGAGGCTATCAAGAGAGTCCAGGCCCAGGACATCTGAAGTGGCAGCCAGGCCGTCCACCCCAATGTCTGCCACCGGGCAGGACTCCCAGGAGGTCTGGGGGGTCACATAAGAGCTGAACCGATCCATTTTGAAAAGCGAGATGAAAATAGGGAGATAGCTGGTAGGAGAGTCAAAATAACACAGTAGAATAGATGATGCAGTAGATGAATGATGTAGTATAGCAATGATGGAGTGAAATAAATGGTACAGTAGTATGAAGTCGTGAAAATGAAATATGTAGGTACAGCTTGGTGAGGAAAGACAGAAAAATGAGTTGAAGAGATGCTACCATACCATCTTCCTGGCTGCAATAGGAAAAAGCGCGGCCTATATATGCCCCCAATAATGGAAAACGGATTATCATCAGGCGCTAGTACTAGGAGAATCTCCCATCTGGTGTAGGCCGTGTCTCATTTTCAGATCGTCACTTGTACATGGCTGATGTAAGCGTCCTGTTCATGCCCGATTCAGTCATCAACTTGCTTAGGTGTGCACCTTCTGTGAAGAGGACGACATCCAATCAAGGAAATAGCTAGTCTATTGGTAAATCCCCTGTACACCCTCTACACTGCTGGGCAATTAGTACCCCGCGATGAGCATTACCCCACAGTTTTACAGGACACCCCCTGTGAACGATACCTGCGCTGATGTACACAGGCATTCATCTGTTCCGGTGATGGATGTCCTTCAGGCGCTGCATCGGGGAACCAGTTTAGTGCACGTGGTATCTCCACAGTCCAGTAGAGAGCATTTCCAGGGCATTGGTTCATTCGATTCAGCTTCATGGGACGCCGAATCACAAAGAATGTGCACAACTGGCCACGATTGAGTTCTTGTTGCATCTCAGCCTAGACTCACAAAAGCTTAGCCCTTAATACGACGGGTCTCCAAGTAAGTTGGCATCCACAAGGTCAAGTTAGCCTATTATTTCCCCTTGGCTATTTGACAGTTGCAACGATACGTGTGTATCAAGTTTCTCCCATAATCAGAAAAAGAAGCAGGCCAAAAGACTTCAAAAATACATAATAGCGCGAGGATCGATACTCAGAATGGCCCAAAGGCGCACTAGTACCCACGCTCCGTCTAGTATTCCTGGGCTGCGAAAATCCAGAGATGGAAGTAAAAGCTAGTTTCCATTTTAGTCTTGGCTCACGTTGAATGAAGTCGAGTTCGTATACAGACGCCTCGGGGGGTGTGAGACAATGTACATTTATACACGCCCCACTTTAGAGGGGTGTCTGGAAACCAAACTAGCCACACCCCACCTCGGAACCAGTAGCCGGGGTCTGTTGTTGAGGGTTAGCTTGTTAGGGTATATGGATGAGGATGGATATTATGTATGGCCTGAGCGCCAGTAAATATCCTTTAGCATAGCACGAATCTCTTTGCTGGGTTTTACTCTTCCCTTCTTAATCAATCAATCATTATAAGTCATTATGTCTTTGACGTTTCTTCCACACGTTCCACAACATCTGCCCTGCAGATCGTTTAGCGGCTCGGCTCGTTAGCCCATGGGGCGGCCCCCTGTCCGACCTTAACCCTATCATACGCCCCTGTTGAACAACTCTTTTTGATAGATTCCAACGGCACCTGGTTCGAATCGGAGTATACGTCCCGACCAGATCCGGCACTTTGTTACGGGAGATTCTGTCGCTAGGGAACAACCATTAGCATTAGTCATCACGGTCAATCTTACACTATAAAACCCCGCATTTCTCGATATATTGAGCAGAAACCTCGAAGTTTATTTTTTTCTTGCATCAACAACATTGTCGCTCAACCGACATACCTTCCTCGATGAGCCTACAATTGACCCAAAATCTGATCTTACAGTCACCGAGCATTCCGATTCCAAATACAAGGTTAGTGCCACCCGAAGCCATCGACGTTATGCCGGACCTTAGCCTCGATGCTTGAAGGGTTCACATCCATACACAATTACCATTCGGTCGCATGACTTTGTTAAAGAATTCACCTTTTAGCTATCCCGATTTAGTCCAGGTTCTACACTCTCCATGATGGCCAATTCACATGTTTCTCAAGGCTTGAAGGGAGTATTTCGTAACGCTAGGACTCCCGAGCTTTTCATCTTCCTATCTTGGCCGTGTCTATATGTTCCATAGTGGTCCCAAATGTGGCATTACATACTACCCGACTATATTGCTTGCTACGCTGCGGGTAGACGGGTGTTAGATTAGCCGGGATGCGCGTTGTGACTTGGTCCCCTCGAGTCTTCATAGTCACCAGGAGCGGTGTTATCTGGCACCTGTTTGCCATCCACTCCGACGATACCTCATACCCCCCGTCCCACGTAACCTGGGTTGATTTTGGGGCCTCATTCACTAGTCCCGTTATCCGCTATTACGCATCCGCTGGAGGGCCTACATGTCCTGATTTGTACGGCAGGTAAATCACTATGATCACCAGTATGTCGACACCTCGCGCTCACTAAACATTGGAGTAAACAGGATTCACACGCCCGTGTCCAAATAGACATGCCTCCCTTCCACGAGACGAGTCAGTGGTGCCATGTACAAGCTATGTGCCGTCCGGTGTCTTCAGCGCTAATTACCCACAGATTCCTTCACACAAGAATATCTTCTCGGTATCATCACGTGATGATAGCGAAATGTCTCACATGTTTTTGTGGCTATAAATGTGGAAAGCAAGTGAAGTCGGGTAATCATCGGGCCCTGTTGACTTGATTACTTTTGACCGGTGAGCCAGTTGCGCTTGTTTTCGGTGAGCCACACCTCGGTGCACCATTAGGGTACGTTTGTCAATATTAGGGTTATCTCCTTGTACGACATCAGGAGAACGTCAGTTCGCTTCATGCGGTGAATGTGCGTTGTTTTTGCACTGGGTCCGTATGCACTTGGATACTTTCCAAAGAATATTATACAGTCATTCCCCCAGTCGCGACACGACGCACACTTCGTTTGAATTGACTAGCGAAGACGATACCGCCATCTCTGCAATCCAAAGTGTCTGAGCCTCCATGCCACCAAGCGGAGTTGAACCCACCACATTCGCGATCAGTTGTGGGCTTGTGCATCAACGGTAAGTATCAAGTTTCCCACTCGACACTTGCAGAAATAACCCGGTTTTAATCCTGGGTGGAGATTCCGAGGTCACAGTGCTGGATTTCGCTGTATCGGCAGTCATGGTTATTTTCCTGCCGCGCGTGCTACAACATGCTTATCTTGGCTGCCCGGGAAATACCCAGAAGTGCTGGAGTATTGTAAATTCCAGACAATGACAATCTCAAGGAGCCTGCACGTCTGGAAATACCCAAATCCCAGACTATGTTGACACTACTCCCACAAAGTCACCAGGCTGTACTCACAGGACGCCCCAGACTCGTGTCATGTGAGAATTATATCATGAATTGGCCCGGATGTAGAAATCCAAATAAAACTCATAATCCTGATTTCAATGATGAAAGTGGACAAACTAGTCTTTCACTAGAAACCCCACATGACTAGCGATCTTTGTCAGTCGGAACATCCCGGCAACACTTCCATCACAATGAATCGCAAATTCACTATGGATTAGCCCATGTAGAACCGTATTGATCTGGAACACAATGAACTGGTAGCGTCCGCGGAATGAACGGCCGATAATCCCACCCCCACCATGGGCGTAGACGTATGCCAGTGGTAATAAGAATTGTTGTAACTGTAAAGGGCAACTTACATGGCGCACTAGCAGATGGCACTGCAACCACACCTGTAGCTGAAGCTAAAGTTAGACATGTACAACCAGGCAAATCTCTATTTGGTAGTATCTCGTACGTGCTCACTTTAGGCGGTGTCAGTGTGTAACCATGGCCACCCCGACCATCTGGCACCAAAGTCCTATTGAGTACTGTCTCTAATGTGACTTTCAGAGTATGGGATTTTATTATGGCACGTTCCTGTAGATGTAGTACCGAGATGGTGACTATATACCCGAGATCCACAACATATCAACGAGCCATCCCGCTTCCAAGATACGTCGCGGTGTCAATGTCATGAATCCCAATGCCATTGGTAGAATATCATACCGTTAGCGGTCTAGTATCGATGACCAAGCCGTTGATGCCGAGAGCCCGTGCCTAAAACAGTTAGATGCCCAGGAAACTTGAAACATTGACTCCTACTTCTGGTCGGTCCAAAATTAGGTTTGTACGTCCGATGTGTAGTGCCGACGACTTTGGAGATGCTAGTCATATGGTTTAGTAGAACAATGAGCGGAAATGTAAGATGTGAGAATAGAGTAGCCGGCAGTAAGTATCTGTTCATCACTGCACTGACTACCATATGGAAGCATATTGGACCGTTTAAATGTCCAAAACCACCAACAATCAGCTACGACTTCCTTCTTGTAGCGGATTTATTGTTGAACAAATCGGTCAGCGCTCCTTCGTTTCACGCAGCTATACCAGAAGAGGTAACAACGACAATCATCCGCAAGGGAGCCATGTTAGTCGTACAATGCACAGACAGGACGTGCCCCATAGCCCCGGTTGACCTTAACTTTAAACTCACATCAATAGGTGAACGAAGAATTGAAGCCAGGTCAACTGGCTCTTAAACCCCCGTTACGCCGCGTCCTGACCAAAGGGCTTCCATGAATACTTCGAGTATCTTCGCTCCACCATCGGTCTCTAGTTCTGTTCCAATGACCCTCCAGGGCTCCAGACAAGTCACCAAGCAACTGGCCAATGAGATACATAATTAGATAGGACCCGGCTGTCACAGTCTGCTATCCATCAGCTCGCGGTCCAGGTTCAGCATATGGCAGCCGAAAATTGAGAGAATGATTGCCCTCTAACGCATTGATAGCTGCCCAGATTATTCGCGGGATCGCCCGAGCTTTACAACAAGTGAACCGCGATACTTTATGTATCCCTCAATGTTCACAGGCCTGCTAATCACATACGTGGAGGGCATAGAAATGCCGACCCAGAATCATCACATCGCAGTTCTACCGGGAAGAGGTTTGTAAGCTATAAACGTAAGATAGGGTTGTTCTCAGTGGGCCCAAACACCCCCACGGCTATGTAGCCATCCCAAAAGCGTCTATCAAGAGAGCTACGGGATACACTCATTTGAAATGTCGAGAGGCTCTTTCAATAACATGGGCAGTCTCAAGAGGCATAGCAACTTTACGTAACTTCACTGTGGATGTGCCCAAGCCGAAACCGAGTATCTATCCGAAGCTACAATCCCTGAACCCATGTGTTACACAGCTTCGCCTCACAGAGCGTACACCTACGCCCAACACTCCCTCTTACAATCCTCGACATGAAACCTCTCAGGTTTTGGGATGCCTTTTTCGTCGAACTCAGGACAGACTCGGCCCATGTGTCGTTGAGGGATAAGAGATGCTATTCACAACACTGTATTCCCTTTGTTCCGTTCATTCGATGCCTTGTGGTTGACATCCCACACTCTTGAGGTCATCCTCGCTGACAATCCGTGTCCGCCGCGTCATTTGGCGGCTGTCGATATCTGAAGGCGACACAAATCAGCCCGACCACACACGATACTGGGGATACACTTTCTACAAGTAACTGACTGGCATGGCGTTGGAAGGTTCGAAGTCCGATATACAGTTATTTTTGGTTGTGTGGTGTCGTAGACTGCATCGGAGAGAAAGAGCCATAGCTTCAGGGCTTGGTTGGGGTTACATCTCAAAACTCTCCGGCGTCTGTATGGCCAGGTCCAACGATTTACCGGCCTGTGAAACGAGGACCTAAACCTACTAATAGATCGTAAACGAAATAACCACTGTCAATTCAATGCAAGTAACTATATTTCTATTCCGGCCAATTCCATCATGCGCCGACCAATGAACAATCCGGTCCATAGAGACACAAAAGGTTGGATGTTGGACGTGTCCGGGAAGATATCGGTCCTGAGGTGCACAGCAACCTGACGGACCCACTCTTCCTGTTCAAAGCCCCGCTCGCAGATGATATGCACTGGCAGGTGCGCCTGCCAAGCCATCTCCAAGTGAGCCAGACCTCGCTCGCAATTTGTGCCCGGGACGAAGTAATAGACCGTCAGCTCCGGGCACCTCCACCACGCCTCCGACCCTGCCTCCGGAATCTCAAGGTGCTCAAGACGCACGTTCGTAGCGTTGAGCGGGGGGAGCACACTCGTCCGCATCCTCTGTGTGCCTGCCCACTCGATGATCTCCCTGATTCCTTCGTCCTTCCAGCACGACCACTCATCACCGGCAGGACCCCAAAAGTTGACCCTCACTGGGAGATCACGACCAATGAGTGCTACCAGGCTGGGCTGCGTCATCCCTTCAAAGATGACCCACCACTCTTCCTGCGACGAGCAGGAGGAGTGTTCAAGGGACCGAGTCACATGATCGGTCGAGCTGGCGCGCGATTGCCGCGAGAGGACACTGGAGGGGGAAGAGCAGTTGGAAGCTCTGAAGCTGTTGTTGTTCGAAGATGGGGCCATTTTGAATGTAGTACTTGATATATAGCAGTCTTGTTAGTATGGAAATTAACGCAAACAACAAACATTTGGACAGGCTGGACTACTTACATTGCAAACGCTGTGGGCAGATGAAAAGGTCTAATGAATGACCTGAAAGCGACAAATATCAGGAGAGCCAATACTAGCAAGCACGAGGTTAGCACAAAGCCTCAAAAGTCCATTGCATATTGCAAACTAATATCCTGCTAGGCTGATGTACTTACAATGTAGGCAGGAAAACTTCAATCTGATCGTCTATTTGGTCGATGAAAAAACAGAAATGTTGCTTGAGAGAGATGAAGAAGAAAGGAAATGGGAAAAGGACGAAGGGAAAAGCTAAAGTAGATAGAGTGGTCACGGTAAACAACGACCAATCTAGGAAGCAACGCCAAAAAAAAACAGAAGAACTCCATTTGTGGCCCTATTGGTCATTACTCGAATCGTCAGGCAACTCTGATTTCCCTAATGCGGTAACTGTGCCATACTTTGCAACCACTCTGCCTGTCTGGATGTATTACTAGGCAATCGCTGCTCAGGAGGAAAGAGATTCCAAAAGTGGCTGTCGATATACGATTTTGACGCACCCTCATGTATTCACCGTAAGGTCCATGCAACAAAGACGCTATTGTTGAAGCGCGACCAAATGAAGCAGATTTGGGGGATATATCATATTTTGATGATAAGCATCTATTTAAAGTAGAATTCTGTTCCCAGCCATCCGCTTGAGCTTGTGAAAAATACATGCCCCGTCTCCCTCGTACGAGTCACGCAGGGTATATGTGGCTTTCACCTTTCCTGTCAAATCTATGCCTAGATCAGACTACTGTTCTTCATGGTAGAATCATTGGGGAATATCCTGACACGGAAGTTCGTAGATCTAGCCTTTTCACTTGTATTTTTCAAAGACAGTTACATTTATCACCAAGGTGGGTTGGCATCGGCGACAGTACAAAAGAAGATGTATGTTTTTCTAGAAAATTGTCATTAGCATGTTGAACAGTGAAGACATGTTCTCCACCTCAATGTGCTATCCTGTTGGTGATGATGTGACCTTCTATTCTGTAACATGTCACGATGTGCATTATTGCTCTCCCTCGGCCATAGTCCTTTTCAACATAAGACACAAAACCGTCAGCCTACATCATGTACTCCAGATGTTACCAAGCCCGGTGACAGATCATCTGTCCGGGACAGAAGAACATCCCCAAAAGACGGCAGTCTTACGTCAACATGATGAGACAGTCCGTATTAGTGATTATGCTCTAATCCCGCGTTGATAGAGAGTTGGCATACTTTAGCTCAAACCCTGGGCCACGATTCGACAAACAGTCGATCAGGCGACCTGTGATGTCACCGTGAAAGCAACTTAGGTGCGGCCAGTATTTCCTCTTTGGGAACCAAGTGTTATTCCTAGTGTGCTCCTGGATTTGTAGTGCTCCACGCCATGATTATATAGCTTTTTCTTTCTTTTGCGACATTCACACGACTCGCCCTGTTTTGTCACTCCCCCACCAGTCATTTTTTCAAGTGGCCCCATCAGTTATGCCAAACTGTACACTCTCTGGAGGTCTTGCTTAGGGTTGGGGTTTACGCAGAGCAGATGGAATAACCTGGTGATCACTGATATAACTACAACCGAACCCAAAGACCAAAGGATCTATTTTTTCGGCGTGGTGGTACTCGAATACCCCCTATACTGTGGCAGTAGACTCAATGGAGCACTGTATCGTGAGCCCCTCATACGACGCAACACAATGTTAGGGCCCTTGAGACCAATGCCAACAAAGCTTGATGACGCCACAGGCTCGGCAGGGTTTCCGTGTCTACCAAGAATATACCCAAAAGGGTAATGACGTACACAGGAACGTCGATGTTCGAAAGAACGTCAAAATGGTAACAACTTTAGACAAAATACTATGAGTAGCTATCGCGTGGTATGTGTGCACATTTGGGGGTTACTGATAGTTAATTGTTTAGACTTGGGAAATAACCTGAATTATTTCTCAAGGCATCGTATTTGGTAGGCACCCACGCACCCAATTCTGGGTATTTAAGGCTGTGTTATGTCCTAGAGTGGTTTGTGTTTTTCTCTGCTCTTTTCCAACCCCTCTTTCATCAAACATCTTGCCCAGCCAGCTCTCTTCATTCCCGATCTCATTCATCACACAACCCCTTGTTTCGATCAAGATAACACCAATTACACCCATTAAGATGTGTCTCCACAAGAACACTGTTGACGCTACTGGTGTCTCCAGCCATGCCAAGGCATGCATCAATGTAGGCATACCATCAGTATCATCAATTGACTGACAAAAAGCTAACCTATTACCATCTCTTTATCAAAGCACACTCGCTTCGACTCTCTGCCCCCAGTGCAAGGCCAATGGCAGAGATTCCTGGGTCGCTGCCGGCCGCAACTGTGGGATCTGCAATTGGGCAAACAGCTCATAAATCGGATTGATGCCGCCCCTCCAGCGGAACGATTTTCAATATAGCGGATTGTACACTTATATCACTACTATTTACTGTGCGGAACATCAACCGAGCCGCCGTACTGTGTTGCGTTAATTGTGTTTCCCACCAGTTCCCCAATTGAAAGTATTTTGTTGTCGTCTTCAGAAGTTTCACTATAACTACGTGTCTTGTGTATCAATCTAGCCTCTTGAGCATCAGTTGATATATGATGATGAATGGCATGCAACATTCACCTTCAAATGGGAAAGTTTGTGTCACATTCCGCCTGGAGTCATGGATATGGTATAGTATAGAAGAAAAGCAAACTGTGCAAAAGACCACGCCGGTGTTGACCAAATGATGCCTTATCACAATCCCGGGGCTGCTTGCTACATATGTAGACAGTCTGGGATTGCCTTTCGTATCACCTACTGGCTAGAATCCTCGTAGGCCTGAGAATACCGTTCATGCTGGAGATTGATTTGTTACAACAATTCACAAATATTCTGGCTTCAGGCCTGCGTCCTTATCGTGTATATTGTAACTGGAGCACCCGCATCAAACATGAAGGTTCGGCCATACACTTTTGTATTGGCAAAATGACTAAGAAGAGTTCACTTGTTGTGCGTAATTGGGTATCAAGTTTGAAAATGGAATGGATGTTAGAAAGGCCATCGCATGAAAGGGTGTTAAAAGCAGGATTGTAGAGGTGACATTTCACAGCTGGTTGCCCCAGCCAAACATGGATGGCCCCAAAGAGCGACTAAAAGGCGGAGTATCTAGCGCAGGGTGTCTCGACCAGACGACCAAGAAAGTTCTGTGGAAAGGAATGTTGATATGGTTAGTCTAACTGATTGTGAACATTGTATTGGATTGGAATAACTTACATACCTGACGAACGGGACAAAGGACAAACCAGACAAAAGCAACATTGGGAGATCCAGGCGGCGTAAAGGGCCGGAGCAAGCACATCACTCGTTCCGGTACTTGCGCGTGTGGTCTGCGGAGCAGACTTGCACACCGAGCCACGGCAAATGGACCCCCGCTCGAGGTCCACTGACCATGAAGTGTAACGGCAATTTGCCGTCACCCCATGGGCCGCAGACTCGCAACAGGCGAGCAGACTGAATTGGCTTGTCAGTCTGATTTGCTTCAAAGGCCCAGCGGAACATTGCCAACGTTCCCTGGACCGACGCCTCAACTGCCCGCAACAGAGTCACCTGGTAGGTTCCGCAGAAACCCCGGCGATGACGCGGAGATCGTCCCACGCCGCCAGAAAAGCTAACACCGCCCTTTTAAGCCGATCGTAGGTGGCGTTTTTTTGGCAGGCCTTTGAAAGCGGCAAATCTATGGCCTCGGGGATATATGTCTCCCCAGAAAGTTGGTTAGCTTCCTCTAGGCGAACCAGGACGGCCTTAACATCATCCGAGGTCCTCTCGAGGCCGAGTGCCGCCAGGTCTCTCTTTTTGGGCGACGAGAGACCGCGGGCGGGGCTTCCAGCCTCCACCCAAATCGGAACGAAGCCCTCCGGGCCCAGAATAGTACCGTCCTCGACTTGACGGACGGGGCTCGGGTGAGCCCCGTGTTCCACCCGTTTTGAGAGGGTCGGCGTTACCTTTTGGAGTGGCAGACCCGTCGGCCGCGGGGTCGGCAGACGCACTGTTGCACTTACCAGTGCAGGCACAATTTTTGTGGCCACTGGCAATCTCAGAAGGAATGATCCGACGACGCTTAGGCGGTCTGAGGTCGTCGGCAGGACTGGGGAGGCTATCCCGGGTCAGCAGAAGATCTTGCGGCGCGACGGTCTGAACGGGACCGGCGTTCTCGGCATAAGAAGAGCCAGGAGCTTGGAGAAGATATCAGCTAAACACGTCAAAAGGATTCTGCGGCTGGTCGTCCAGGAAGGCAAAATCGGCCGGAGCAAGCCCATCAAGAGAGTCCGTGCCCAGGACATCTGAAGTAGCAGCCAAGCCGTCCATCCCAATGTCTGCCACCAGGTAGGACTCCCAGGAGGCTCCAGGGGTCACATAAGAGCTGAACCGATCCATTGGGGAACTGTGATGGGGCCTCCATTCTGCACAATGGAAGGGGGGGCCTGGTGGTGGGGGCTCAAAAAGCAAAATACCACGGCCACTTTCATGTGGCAGCACTAGCTAATCTGTAAAGCAGATGGTTGTGCAAAGCCGAGTGTTGAAGACAAACAAGTGAGTTGGAGTGATGACACAAGCAGATTCGAGTAACAAATGTGGAGAGGAATACTCTCATATTTATAAAGCCGAGGATAGCTCCAATAAGATCGAGAATTCAAATATAGAGCTGTTGGAGATGTCACACTCTGTTTTTCTTGTCGCAACTAACTCAAAAATGACGTCCCAGTTCTTCTCATTGCGGATTTTGTCTCAAATGTGTGTAGGTCCGTACGCTCTGTAAAAAGGCCTGTATATCGTGATTAAACAGGTACTCTAGTGGTAAGCCTTTAATACGCACTGGCTCCGGCGAGACGTCGGGTCTAGACCAATGAGTGAGATGCTTCTGTTCTCTGAGAGATGGCCGTTGTACTGCACCAAGTCCAGTGGACCGTGTTTTTCGTCTGTGTTGGTGGACGTCACCTAGGTGGATGACATTGGAACCTCCTTGGCTAAAACAAAATCTCGTTAATCCAAGGGATTGCCATTTTGTTGAAGCACTTAGTACAATTACTTACTATTTCAAGCCGCGTCACAAGTCCCGTTGGCTACTAGCTTAACAACAAATCCAGATGAGTTCCCATAGTCCAGGTAATCCAGCGTGATACAATCCGAGGCGTCGTACATCCGACAAAGCGCGCAGACGGACAAAAGCTACACCTCTTCAACGAAGGCCCGGCCACCACCACTCTCAAAACCAACCTGAGTTCATACATAGTTTAGCGGCCTCGTCCGTGAATATATATGGACGCTGTTGGCCGACACCCTAACCCTACCGGTGGTACCTGAACCAAAACTTTTTTTTGCGAGGGAAAGCAACCGAACTACGGGAACTCGTTTGTACAGAATCACCAAACGGACTCCTGGTGCCATAATTTTGACGCCAAAGAAAACGCATTTTCGGTGACTTCGAGAATAAACTGCGGACCATCTCAGGCAACATTCTTCCTCACATTGAGTATGATGATCCCAAGTTCCCTTTGATTTCCATCGAAAACACTGCCGCTCAATCGTCCTAACTTCTTTTAGAAGGACATCTCCCGTCGAGAACCCAATAGAGCCGTCACTGCAGTCTCCGGTTCCAGATAAACGACCAGTCCCAACCGCAGTCAAAAAAACGGGACGAATGATACCAACCTTGGGGCTTCAAGGGATCAAGTGGCCAGGTCAAGAGACCGTTTTCTTCAGTCGCATGAATGTCGTTATACGATTTCCTTGGTGGCTGTTACAACTTAGTCCCGTCGCTTCATTCCCCATCATTTAGTCGCCACATGTTGGATATCTTTGACAGAATCTCCCCGTGACCCTTTAGCTCCCCGGTTTGCCTTCTTCGTCAGCAATGCTCCCTTGAGCCCTCGACGGCGGCAATCTGCCCTGCTGGTCATGAATCTCTAGATTGTCATAAGAGGTACCGGCTCACCAATCAAAATGTCCAGCTCCGCGGCGAGCCTCAATGATTCCTATGTCTTCTGATGGTTGACGGCTCTTTTCACTTTAAGGAACTCACGCTCCAGATGCCCGGTAATGGTGATGTGTCCTTCCCATTGTTGTTACACCAAACCGTAGCGGCTATACTGCATCGGATTCTGTCAGCCTCTGCCCTGTCTGATGGCTGTTCACTAAGTGTTGGTTCTCACTGTATAAGGAATTGCCTCCTATATAGTCCCTGATACCCCAGCACTAGTAACACAGTCCAAAGGTTCCACTTCTTTTCAGCGCAGTGGTATTCTGATGCCTCCAAGTCCGTCACGATGCGGTGTAAAATGCAACGAGAACATGTTATCTAGATCATCAATGCTAACCCCGAATCTTGTATAGCCCGTAACCGTGTTCTGGTCATCAACGATTGGGTCAAGTCCAAGGTCTTTGAGCGTGACGTTTCCCGCGTGTAAGAACGGCGAAAAAGTAAGGTAAAGTTATTTTCTTCTCTGGGTCCTCTTTCGTTCCTGTTGTTTACTTAATCACCTCGCATCTTTTTTCCTTCTCCGCTTGTACTTGTACTATTTGTTGTACTGATCAGGTTGTTTCGTTAGTTGTAGTCCGTTTCTCATATATATAGCATGCATGATCTAACGATATATCCTTTGCAACTGTCTTGAAAGATAAAAACAAAACTTCAAAAGTTCTTAGACTCTATTTATCACCATGACCCGGCGCTATATTCAAGGAAGTACTTATCAAGTGCTGCGGCACTTGGCCAGTTGTCTCTGTGTGCTATACCTCGTAACTTGGCGGCAACTTCGTCAATTTCGACCGGAAGAAATTTAGCTTGTTCAACAAACTCCATTAAGATGGCAACACCTTGGTGGAGTGATTCCATCACCTTTTCTCCAGGATGAAAGCAAAACACCATTGAAAAACACGCATGGAAGACAAGATCGAAAGCCTAGTCACACATGCCTATGTGTAAACGGATGATAGGGGGGGACTGTAGAGTTGTCCCCTTATCTAAAATTCGTTTAGCCAAGAGGATGTTGTACCGCATGACGCTCTCTGCAGCTGTGTCGGTGAGCCTTTCGTGTGGCCATAGAGTCAACTCCAAGACATCAGATTTCTCCTCTATCGCCCGATCCATGTCCCGCCCTGCCAAGAGTGCATCAACCAGTTCATCGCATAGCAGTTCATCCGATATCTCGATATTATTCAACTTGTGCAGTCTCCGGATGCCCGCGGTGAACTGAGGATACCATTCGGGAGGTACACCCGGAGTAGCAAGCGAGATAAGAGAAGTGGGGAGCGAACAAAACCCAGTCATTACCTTCGCCCAGTCAAGCGAATCGATCAGGCCTTCATGGTTTTGCGTACCAAGTAAATCCACAGAAGCTAGCTTTGGAGTCCCCGAGAAATCGATATCATCAAAGATAGCATACGCCTCTGTTATGGATAGTTCAACAAGATCCGGAGCCAAGTTCAACAATCGTTGTAAAGTGTCCCTAGAGATTTGTGGAGTGGGAGCAAAGTCTCCATAACACGTGGCGAGCTCCATATGAAGTTTGACCCATTTCCGGGTTACAGGCGGAATGTTAAGCTGATCAACCGAGTTCAGATTCAACAAAGCACGAAGACAGTGATTATCTGCACCCCAATAGGCAAAGTCGATATGCTGGATATTTGGTTGGATAGACACAGCCCGGCAGATTTCCAGTTGACTTTGTAAGTTACATGCACCGTGTACGTAGACGGTGATGTCCTGTAGACTAGGACAGTTGACGATAATGCGACTAGCTAGACATGCTCTTGAGTCAAGCATAGGATCTACGTCGGTTTGAAGAACATTATAGTTGACGTTCTCAATTCTGACTATGTCGCTGCTCGTGTAGATACAAAGACGGACGATGGAATCAAAAACCCGAGAAGAGAGATTGTCGTACACGTATGGGCATGATTGTTCTTTGTCTGAGATCGTCAGTAACAATCTTTTCAATGTCCGGCGATTTCTCATGAGGCATCCGACTAATACCTCGCACTCTACAGGACTGTCAGGTGGATACACGCGAAGTCGTGGAGCCTCCCTATCCATAGGACAACCGTGCTGCCCTCTGGTAAAAGGACAAGTTAATTGAGTGAGGTTTGAGCACCGAAGAAAGGCTTCCAAATAGAGTTGCTTGCTGTCAAACGACTCGACACGGCGTGGCGAGAGGCTTTTGACGAATTGTGGGCGGGCCTTGACATTGTGTATCATCCATACGTCGAAGCTATCCAATGGGGCCTTGACATCGAGGATCAACCATTGGACGAAGCGATCCGATGGGACCCTGATCGGAGAAATCGAATTGACACGATAATGATTATGAATCAAGTCATAGAACCCCGAGGAAACAGTACGCATATTCCAAACCATCTCATCGCTAAACTGGTTGATGATGATGGCTTGGATTTCCACAGGAAACCTCCCAAGATAACCTAACCGGTTCTCAGACTTTTCTGGTTCTTCATCGACGATAGACTCGACACCATGAGCCGCAGGGGCCGGTTCAGGAGGCTCGCTTTGGGAACGTAGGCTTCTACGGGTTTTGTCGCGTTGACGGGATGATTTCAATGCGGAAACGGTAGATAGGACGGACGTAGGGCGACTTGTAGTGTTTGCGAGATCGTCTGTTGTTGATGATGTTGGGGCACACGAGATGCTGAAGGGTCGGGACAAAGAACGAGACATGGTTGAATGATTGATAAAGATTTCGCTAAATGGTTGATCGATTTGATGATAACGATGATAACTATGATAACGATGATGATGACTGATTGAGTAGGAATTGTTGTATGAACAACAAAAAACGAAAAACATCACAGTTGTATTTACTTTGGGGGGAAATTGACTGCATTCGTCTTAGCTGCGACGCGGCAGTTCAATCTAAGTTGAAGTTATTACGCACGTATATGAAACATGTATGAGCTCATGAATCTACACTGTGCAGCCTACTTGTTTTGGTCGACGAACCGATTCCTAAATTATACAAACGTCATCCGGTACTATCCCGTTCTATGTAGAGAAGGAAAGTACACCAGCGCCGGCATAGAGACCGCCGGGTACGACATGTAGCCGAGACCAAGGGTATATGCACCCTAACATTGAATGTGCTCTGTTCGTTTTGTCTACCATTACATATAGTGCCTTGTATATTCATGAAGTTGTTGTTCCACCAATGCTCTGCATACAGGTTACCGTATCCCTAGGTCCGTAACAGCTTCAGGCCCAGAGTATATGACGTCATTTGACATTATCCACATCAATGCGCCCAAACCCGTAGCGCGATAGCCGCGTGTAGGATGGAGTATCACAGCACACCAAAACCGTATATAACAACATAAAACAAACATCAACTCGGAACATGGAACAAGTTACACATCCTTCATTAAGCACAAAAGACCAGAGCATAACATGTCCGAAATCTAAAGAATTGAAAACTTCGAGAAAATCACTCAACGTGGGATCACCGGGAATAAGCATCCCTTCGCTCATGTCGGAATTTTCTTCAACAGTACTCCAGGTCAGGTATGCATACTAAGGCCTAAAGCTGAATCCGAGAAGAAGAATAATCGAGTAAATATTTTCAGGGACCGATTGGGGTCTACCATACCAAACAAGACGGCAACACAGGCGAGTCTTGCAAAGAATATAACCGGAGAGTCATCACTAAGGCCGTCCAGAATGATGAATGACGTGCTTTCTGTTCCGGCATGGTCCTCAACCGCATGATAGTCAAAGAGTGCCAGAAGTGTGAATCGGAACTAGTGGATAGAGCTTGTATTGGTAGGACCTACAGTTTGAACAAGCCTCATCACTGTCCATCCAGAGAGATTCTCGGTCAATACTTGTCAAGACCTGAAATCAAGCACTCCCTGATGTGCGGCATAATCAAAGCAGGTTTTGTACAACCAAGCACTGCAGTTGAGAAATTCGACACGGGATGGTTTAATACTACGACCATCACAGTGATGGATGCCATCTCTCAAATACATTCGTCCAGGGCGCCGAGGATATCGCTTGAACGGATTCTGTAGTCGACCAGTGCTGGCATGAATATTTTTACTGTTAAGCATGCGAGTCGTGGGTCCCAACTCGAAGCCAAAGGTGCTTTGAGCTTTCGAAGTAGTCATTCTCAGTTGTAACAGTCACCTTCTGACCTTTAGTAGTCCCGTGTTCGTTCCCTCATATAGTTAGACTATGTTGTTGCGGTATAGCATATCATTAGGGTCATTGTTAGGCAAACCTATTTTGCACCACAAGAAGATGGGAGGTAGAACTTAGTACATCAATGTTCTATTATGGCATCACAGTTCGCCTATTTCTCGATGCCGAACTTGCGCGGCGATCTTAAGCCATACTCGATTACATACAGTGACCACAGCCCGATGATCTCAACGCACTCGTAAACCTGATGTATAAAAAACTGACATGCACTCCGCCAGGATCATCATACTTGGCCAAGGACCGAATGAATGTAACATGGCGCCGTTTAACTGAAGCTGAATGTGACATAGCACTAATCATGATTACACCTCGACTGATAGTCCATCAAGACGGTGCATTTCGAAAGAGTGGTGACTAAGGCGAGATATCTTCGGACAAGAACATGTTATTATCACTGGAAAAGCTTTGGAACAAATCATCGGCAACAAAGAAAAGGGTGGATCTATTATCTGTCAACACGCAGAGCACTATAGCAAGACGTCAGCATCGAGGCGTATCTAAAATCGTTACACCGGGGGGCGGCATCATACAGATTTACGAGCTGTTTGCCCAGTTGCAGATCCCACAGTTGCGGCCGGCCGCGACCCAGGAATCTCTGCCATTGGCCTTGCACTGGGGGCAGAGGGTTGAAGCGAGTGTATTTTGCTAAACAAATGGTAATAGGTTAGCCTTGTATCAGTCAATTGACATTATATTGATGGTATGCCTACATTGATACCAGCCTTGGCAAGGCTGGAAACGCCAATGGCGTCAACAGTGTTCTTATGGAAACACATGATACTGATTGCAATTGGTGTTAATTTGATAGAACAAGAGGTTGCGTGATAATGGAGATCGGGAATGATTAAAGCTGGATGGACAAGATGTTTGATGAAAGAGAGGTCGGAAAAGGGGAAAGAAAAACACAAATCACTCCAGGGCAAAACACAGCCTTAAATACCCAGAATTGGGTGCGTGGGTGCCTACCAAATACGATGCCTTGAGAAATAATTCAGGTTCTTTCCCAAGTCTAAGCAGCTAACTATTAGTAACTGGCTACTGCCACACATATCACCTGATAGCTACTCGATTTACTCTGGGCAGGGCTGTTACGAAGTTGGTGTTCTTTCCATCTATGTACGTTGTCGTTCACGTCATTACCCTCTTGGGTACATATCATGCACGGACACGGACCCCTGTGGACCCTGGTCCCGTGCTCAGGGTCTAGTCACATCCATCCTATTAACCCTAATGTTGACCCGGTAACGGGACCGAAGCTTGAGAAACCACGGCCAACCAAGTAAAAACTGGTGTCGACATAAAAGCCCGCTGAACAGTAGAATGGGAGTGAACCTTGAAAGACACTGGCTTCCGCACAAACACACCTGTCTGCGACGACGAAGGTTGAGACAACACCGTAACAAACCTCACAGCAACCTGCCAATCAAACTCCGAACGTCCAATATTACGCTGATTTCGTCTTGAACCCGACCCTCCCCATCGACCACATAAACGCTCCTACCATTGGAACCCGTCAGCAGACATCGAAAAACCCCGGCAACCGCTTGCCAGAGAGGCTTCATACGCGCCAGCCTGACAACGTACTTCATAATTCCACCCAAGCGGTAGGCCAACACAAAGCTTTCGTGCGTACTCCGGCGGACAGTCAATCGGAAAAATGCGAACGCTTCGATTTTGACGGACGAAGTCAGCAGGCTTATATTCGACGGGACAGGACCATTGGAAAGAGTCAGAGGCACGCAGACAGGAGCCGCAGTTTAACCCAGCCAAAAGGAGGAACATCTCAGTCAAGAGGAGAAAAAGTACATTCGTGTGAGGCCTTGTGACGGACTGGGAGGCATCAGAATAGCACTGCGCCAAAAAGAAGTCGAGCCTTCGGACTTTGTTACTAGTGCTGTTCCATCGGAGTCTATATGGGAGGCAATTCCTATACAGTGAGAAGCGAACACTTAGTGAGTAGTCCCCAGACAGGGCAGAGGCTTACAGCAAGCCAGCAACATACAGGTGACTATCCGCCATCGTGTCTTTGCGGTCAAGCAGAAAGCATTAACTCGTGCAACACAGTCTGAAGTGCCTAGATTCATGAATATGATATGGTATGAAGAAAGGAACAAGCCTGTAAAAGATCACACTGATGTTGACCAGATGATGTTTCATCGGAGTCCCGCGACCCCGTGTTACATGTGCAGACCGTCCTCGATCATTTATCAAATCGTCTACGAACTAGAATAGTCATAGGCCTAATAATCATTTTCTGGCTGGACATGCTTTTGTCACAACATTTCGCAAATGGTATGGCTTACAGCCTGCGGTCGCGATGAGTGTCACAGTGTGAGGTGAAGTCGTCTTGGCGTGATGATGTTAGTAGGGTTACTATGGTGTACGGATGTTCTTAGGGTTGTTAGCATATACATATGTCACGATAGCTTTTCAGGAAGCTATCTTGAAACCTAATAAACCAAGCATCTATATATTTTACTACAGTTCACATATCTTCATTGACCCTACGTTGTTATAACGATCCAGAACTTGCCTATTTCTATATCTTTACAAAGAGTGTATTCGAATGGCAGCAGCTTAATCAAACATGAAGGTTCTACCATAGACTTGTATATTGGCATGGGCACTAACAGGCGTTCACGATTTGAGCGTATCTGGGTATCAAGTGTGAAAATTGAAAGGGTATCAGAAGGCTATGAGATAAAACAGCATAAAGAAAAAGGATTGCAGCGGTGAGATCTCACAACTGATTGCACGAGGCGCACGTCCACGGCTACGAACGAAGACCAAAAGGGATGTGTTTGGCGTGGGGTACTCAGTCCGAATGGCCGAGAGCAGTCTGTGAAAAAGGGGAATAACTTACATACCCAACGAACGGAACAAAGGACAAACCAGACGTAAACGACATTTGGAGATGCGGGCGGCGTAAAAGGCCGGAGCGAGCGCGTCACTCGTTCCGGTGCTTCCGCGTGTGGTGTGCGGAGCAGACTTCCACGCCAGGCCACGGGAGATGAACTCCTGCTCGCGGGCCGCTCACCATGAAATGAAGTGGCAGGTTGTCATCCCATGGGCCATTGACCCGGAGCAGGCGAGCAGACTGAATAG
>JSUI01006291.1:0-34716 GCA_000833645.1 Huntiella omanensis | reverse complement strand
AGGCACCAACGGCAGCCGTCGATGCCGCTGCGACTGCTGCGGCTCCGATTCCCGAGGCTGTTGCGGCTGTGACGCCGCAGGTTGAGACTGTGGCTGCTGCTACGACTGAGGCGGCGGCTAAGGTTCCGGAGGCGCTTACCGGGTTGGAGTTGGAGAGTATCTTGGCTATGTCGGATCAGATTGGATTCCTTTCTAAGCTGGGCCTTGACTTTGGTTTGGGTCCTTCGCAGTCTATGATGTGGCTGCTTGAGCATGTTCACGTGTACTCTGGTCTTCCATGGTGGGGTTCGATTTTTGTGGCCCAGCTGATTGTCCGTTTGGTCTTGTTCAAGCCTTTGTTGATCTCACATGAGACCACCACGCGCATGCAGATTCTGCGCAAGACCAACCCAGCATACGAGCAGGCGATGAAGGACTTCCGCACGTCGGTGTCCAATGCTTCTCAGGACCCTCAGGCTAAGGAGGAGGCTATGCTGGCGAGACAAACTTATCTTGCTATGGAGAAGCAACATGGTATCAACAAGTTGAACATGTTCTGGGGTATGCTCCAGATCCCCATTGGTATCGGTTTCTACCGTGTACTCAACGCCATGTCGGATATTCCCGTTCCTTCATTGGAGAATGGTGGTTTACTTTGGTTCTCGGATTTGACAGTGGCTGATCCCCTTTACATGCTTCCCTTAATTGGACCCGCCATGATGATTGGTGCCATGGCTGTAAGTTGACCAACTCTTAAAAGCCCTGATAGTGTACTAACGTATTTTCCCCATAGGCCAACTCCAAGTTCATGCCTGTCGCTCAGCGCCAAACTACCAAGCTCATGATGGTCGTCATGATGCCTCTCTCCGTCATCTTCACCGCTTTCCTCCCCGCCGCCGTCCAATGGTACTTCTGCTCCGCCGCCTTCTTCGGTGCTCTCCAGAACTACACCATGGCCAGACCAGGTGGTCGTCGTCTCCTCGGCCTCTCAGCCCTCCCCGATGAGGTCATGAACCCCACTACCACTCCCCTAGGTGGCGCCAGCTACCAGGCTCCCCGTAGCACAGCCGCTGTTGAGAAGCCTCAGTCTCTGTTCCAGGAGGCTAAGGGCGGTTTCCAGAACCTCATAGATACGGCTAAGAAGGCTGCTGGTGAGAAAAACGATGCCAAGGCCCTTTTGGCTGAGAAGAGACGGAGGGAAGAGGCTATCCAGAAGGAGAGCTGGGAGGCGTTGAGAGAGCGGATGGCGCGGAAGGAGCAGGAGGCTCGGATGAGACCGAGACGCTTCCTTAACAACAAAGACAAATAGTTGGAAGTAGCGCGTGTGTAAGATGAGCGGCTAGGGATGGATCGGAAACGTTGAGAAACGGGTCAGAGGACCGATTCTCGTGTACAATACTGTAGATTGTGTTATGTCATGTGTACTATATTCTTTTTCTTTCACTTTGGGACAACAATGTAAAAATGGATGAAATCAAAAACAAGGTGATATTTAATAACGGGTGGCAATTGTTAGCCCAAGTCACAAAACCAAACTCCAAAAGAAAAACAATTACGAAAAAGAAAATCAAAAACAAACAAGATATACCCAAAAATTAATAAAACAGAAAATCGTGAAAAGAACTCCCAGGCACGTAAAACGTTTCCCCACCTCTTATTTCTTATTGTCTTGAACTTAGAAGACCGACCCGTCACTCTCGATGAGAATTGGCGGTTCTCTTGTGTTTGGTCTGGAGACCTCGGCCATTTCACGACCACCCTTCCACGAGCCAGCTTCAAGGAGTTGTGCCAAGGTGAGTTCATGGCCAGCAAGTTCCTTGGCTAGGAACTTGTTAACTTCTGAGTGCAACCGGTCGAGGAAACCGATGGTGACACCGCGCCATTCAACAATGACATCGTCTGAAGTCTGGAACATGGGGGCAACCTCTACGGCGCGCATGCTTGTACGTGCGCAGTGGTCACGGTAGAAGGCGAGACCCCGCTCGGTGTCCTCGGGTTTAAGGGTGAGAACACCGAGATCGATGAAGAGACCACCGTTACGGTAGTCGGGGAGACCGGTTAGGAGTTCGGTGTGGGCGAAGTGGATGTTCATGAGCTGTTGCATGGGTGTCATGAGAGAGTAGCAGAGCCATTGGGTGAGCTTGTGGAAGGGAAGAATGCTTTCCCATTGGCCTGGTGAAGTAGATGAGGGGAAGGCTGAGAGTGAGGTTGGTGATGGTGCGGCAGGTTGGGGCATGGTAGAGCATGGCCAGGCATCGCCGACGGCCTTGCCGTTAATGGCGGTTTGAGTGTGTGGCCAGATAGGCTCAAGAGTGCTGATGAGGGTGTCGAAGAGGATAGGAAGAGGAACAATAGGCTTGCTGGTAGCCTGAGTAGAGGGATGTCCAAGGATGTAGTCGAGGATATTTCCTGGACGGCCATCTTCACCATAGACAGAAGCATTTTCGAGGGTAGCCGCCAGTCTGTTGAGAATCTGCGAGCGCTGAGAAAGGTTGGGAAGTACGTTATCTGGTGTGCACTGCAGAGCGTTACCGAGAGCCGACGAGGTGATCTTTTGGAGGGCGGTCTTGTCGACTTGGCAGCGGTTGGCGGTGTTACTAGAGAATAAACCCGACTTGAAGATCTCGTAAGTGGCAATAGCCAAACCCTCTGAGCGGCGATAGACACGGTTGTTCTCGGTACTCTTGTAAGTCCATTCATAGCCGGCACCAGCGTCAAGGACTACACTAACAAAGTAGAGATCAAGTAGACGACGGCACTTCTCGGCATTGTCGGCGTCGCCAAAGGTTGACAGCATATGGGCAATACGGTCACGGCCACCGGCGGCGAAGTGCTGTTGACGGCCAAAAGGAGGGATAGTGTTGAATGGGGCATCGTAGTCACGCTATGGGGACAAGTTAGTGAGTGAGCAAGTCTAGTGAAGAAAGTAGATATACACACCTTAATAATGTTGGAAACAAAGCGTACAACATCAGGGAACTTGGTCATATCGACATTAAAGTGGGTAAGTTCATCAGCCTCTGCCTTTTGCGTCATCACCCTTGAGCGTTCTCTAACAGACTGCAGTGTCCGCAGGTACCCGGCGGGGTCAAGCTGCGGATCGGGCAAACGAGGGATTTCAATCTTGATTCCATGAGGCGGACCGTAAGTGACGGGAGAAAAGACAGTAGCGGGGGTAGCTGGGCCGGAACCGGCAGAAGAACGGTTACGGCTGGCGGGGTTCTGAGGAGACTTGACACTGCTAGTGGATGAGTCGATAGAGGTATGTGAATGGGCGGTTTGAATAGAAGGACGATCGGCGGAAGTCAGCATCGAGTGCTTTTTGCGAGAGAAGATTCCCATCTTGATTTAGTGTGGTGTTTTGGTGGATGGGCGGAAACGGAAGGGACGGGAGGCTGCAGATGGGGCGGTTTAGAAAGATGGCAGGGCAGTTTGTGGGTGAGACCTGATGATTCTTGATATTTGTAACGAGGGATGTATGTATAGTATTGAATATAGTGAAGGACAACAAAGAGTGGACAACAATCAAGATGTTAAAGTAAACAACTAATGATTGTATAAGTATATGGCTTTAAAGACAAGATCAACGATTCACCAGAAAAGAGGGGAGAGTCCAAGGGAGCGGATAGCAGCAAGCAGCTGTGGTTTTGTCTTCAAAGGGAGCCCACGGCCTCAAGCCAGCGATGACCGAATTAGGAAATGTTTAGCAAGCTCAGAGTTCCTGTCTAAGAGGCGCTTGCCGGTAAAGTTGAGGGTCAGTTTGTTAGTTTGTGTCTCTAGATAATTTACTGTTAATTCCCTTTTTTGGGGGAGAAAAAGCGTAGATTTTTTAAGGGTATTTTATTTGTGTATTTTATTATACTCTTTACTCTATTTTCTGCTTTGATCAAATCACAGACTTGACTAGGTCTAGGGTTGAAGCAGAGCAGCCATGACGGGGGTATCTTGTCTCTTGACAACTGAAAAGTGTGATAAACAGGCCTTGACTTATGAGCTGGTAATCCAGGCTGGGCGACGAATAAAGCAGGCAGGATGAAGGGGGGGCAGTATCTGTGGCGTTCTGGTTTACTGGGGACTACTAAGAAGGGATAGACTGAATGTCACNTAGGGTTGAAGCAGAGCAGCCATGACGGGGGTATCTTGTCTCTTGACAACTGAAAAGTGTGATAAACAGGCCTTGACTTATGAGCTGGTAATCCAGGCTGGGCGACGAATAAAGCAGGCAGGATGAAGGGGGGGCAAGAGCTGGTTTACTGGGGACTACTAAGAAGGGATAGACTGAATGTCACGACGACTAAATGGCGGGCTTAGAATAGTAGTTTGCTTGGGTTATGACGCGGTGTTGAGGGCAAACTGACAAACGGGCGAACGCCATGTGTGTCTAAGTTGAGAGAAGATCAATGCAAAGGATGAGAACCAAGTTGGTATGTACATATATGTGCCCGATCACAGGGAGACTTGGACTTGGNGCGGGCTTAGAATAGTAGTTTGCTTGGGTTATGACGCGGTGTTGAGGGCAAACTGACAAACGGGCGAACGCCATGTGTGTCTAAGTTGAGAGAAGATCAATGCAAAGGATGAGAACCAAGTTGGTATATGTGCCCGATCACAGGGAGACTTGGACTTGGCTACGTGCTTAAACCACGGTTCGTCATGGCGCAAAGTGGAGGACGAGACAGAGTACTGACGATCTGATGTGCATATGGATGCAGACAATGTGATGGTTTCTTGTTTGTATTGTACATATGTGTTCAAGTGTCTGATATCGCAATAGAGCTTCTCCGAGACATCGAGGGAGGGTCAATTGAACCAAGGCAGTTTGATTGGCGCCAAACTTCAAGACTGATTTGATCTAGAGAGGAATGTGGCTGAGAATGGAATCCCGAGTCATATATAGAATGCGCGCGGCTTTACCAATGAAGTTGACTTTTTTGGAGTTCCTCAAGGATTAAGTCGGACGGTAAGTTCCTGGAATCAGGCCTTGTAAGTTGGTATCAATGAGATTTAGTCAAGTCGACTATTCGGGATAGTCGCCGAACTAGTTATTGAGTGATTAATTCTCGTGAAGACATATTGCATGTACTGGTTTTTCTGGTCCGGGGAATAAAGAAGACTAAGACGATTTAGTCTAGAGTTTCTACAATGTTCCGTGTAAGAATATATCTTCGGAAAATATGTTGAAGATGGGATTACCATTATGCAAGAGTTGGTACCTTACATACTATATAGCTTATATAGCTCCAAGACCTATATTAACCCCAATTCCAGCCTTGAAGGTTTCCCCCACTCACCTCAGCCCACTTTACTTCAGATTTTCTGCATATTTTCACTTTTTTTTTGTTTGTCCGTTCACAAGCTCATAGTTCAAGGGCCCGACCAAACAAACGACCCCCCACTTCACCCAAAACAGTGTATAATTGCCCTGAACTACAAGGCACGGCCCTTTTCCCGCGTCAAGGCGTTAGTCAATGAATCGGCCCAAGTCATAGTTTAGAAAAAACTCAAGTGTCTACTGACCNTTTCACTTTTTTTTTGTTTGTCCGTTCACAAGCTCATAGTTCAAGGGCCCGACCAAACAAACGACCCCCCACTTCACCCAAAACAGTGTATAATTGCCCTGAACTACAAGGCACGGCCCTTTTCCCGTGTCAAGGCGTTAGTCAATGAATCGGCCCAAGTCATAGTTTAGAAAAAACTCAAGTGTCTACTGACCAGTCTTATTACACTCTTTTTGTAGTTTTCAGTTCTCTTTTTTACCCTACTATTGTCTATACAAAGTTTGTTAAATATTCCGGGAACACGGGCAAATGCCTTAATGGGGAAACCTAATTGATGGTGGGGAGAGACGATATTGACGAGCGTTTTATATGCCTCACTTTGTGGGTTTCCGGGACATAAGAGTGGGGGGTCATGATTTCTGACGTGAGAATATGTTAATATCACTATGATGGAATCAACCAGAGGCACGCAGGCTGAAAGTTGGAATATCACAAACCATACAATAAGTAACTCCAGCTCTTAACTGAACATAGCACAGTATCTCTTGATCATGACTTACATGTATGTATGTACATACACTCTAATACATAACGGGATAAACAAAAACGCCTTGTCCACCACCATTCCCGTCTAAACTTATGTCGACACTCCGCCATCAGACGTCACTTCGTCCGAGAGTCTTAGAGGAGAAATAGAGACATCAAGAAAAAAAAAGTCCCATTGGATAAGTCCAACCCAAACTCGCATTGACTTTCTCAGTCCGTCATCATTCCATTCAAATCTCATTCCTCTGTCTACATTTTCATATGTACACTCCAACTAGTGTAACCAACTAGTATGGATGCCACGCTTTTGTTAGTTCACCAGTCATGGTCATCTCCAAGTCTCCAACTATTTACTTAGATCTAAACTCAACTTTCTCTTCTCTTTTCTTGGCCTCTCCTCCGTTTCTCACATGGCAAAGTAACCCCAAAATACATATCAACTTGCCAAGCGAAATCATGCGTCCGTCACGAATCCCGGAACGGCGGGGATGTCTCCCTGCCGGGCCGCAGTTTTTTCCTAGGCCCTAGACCTTGAATTTGACTCCTTCTATCCAATTCGCTTGAGAAAAAAAAAACACCTCGGCTTGAGAAACCTGAGCCTCTTGAAAAAAAAAAGTGGAAACCAGTCCTCCGGTGCCTCTAATTCCCATATCATATTTGCCATGACGAAACTCGGTTACATCTTCATGTTAACGCAGTCATGACTACATTTGCTTTACACCAGATCGACCCCTCTTACGAAATCCTTCGTCCTCCCCCAAAAAACAAGGGGAAAGAAAAAAAAAACTATCAGTTCCCTAACTAAGTAACCAGATTCTCAAAAATCACCAATGGATTCATCCTCCCGCACGGTCGGTCTTCAGAGAGATCAAAGCCTCAAACCTTCAATATATGTAACCCAAACCCTACTACTTACACGATGAATTCTTTTAGACTAGCCAATCTCCACTGCTCTATGCCATGTTGTCGATCACCATCCTGTGGGCACAACAGTTTAGTTTTTTCCTTGATCGTTTGCCTCTTTCAAGTACAGCGTAGTATTTTGAGAAAACAATTTGTCATGGACAGTTTATAGAAACCCAGACTTGACGTTGTATTTGATCCCTTCTTTTTGTCACTAGTAACGACTTTTCCCCTGGAATAGAATATCCGGGGCTGACCAAGCTGGGTTGGAGACTGACATGACATCGGCCCGTATATTCCTTGGGATTTCCTTACGGTTACTTTTTATATATTCAGCCGAGTAGATTTTCCCATTGCTTTTCCATCATGTAACCTTTCTACAGCCAACGAATGCATCTCCACGCTCTGAAAGCACGTCTTGTGGCTCGGCGGACAAAGTGGCAAAACTTAATGTCTCTGTGCCATAGACACGGAATAGTAAGACGGGATTACAGACAGACGGAATCACCAAACAAGTAAAAAATATAAAAACATCTCATAAATTGCCTTGTAAACATGATGCCGTAGGTTCCACCGGGAGGGAACGGGTCATCCAAGGGGCCGTTCGCCGCTTGAGAGCGTAGCCCACCCGATCGGAGACCAGATTGATTGTCCTCTAGAAAAAGCTTGTGTGGTGAGTGGAATCTTTGATTTTACGGACGAATAGTTCATTGAACGGCAGGTCGAATTTACTTTGTTACTTACAACTCGGGGCAAATGCCGATATAGTTACTGACTTTTCAGAGGCACAGACACAGGGTATCGGACAGGGCTTTCTTACACCGACAGACATTGAGTTCGCCCCAAATACCAGGCTAGCTATAGCTATGATGTATTGTCCCGTGCCGAGTCCCCGGGCCTTTATTTTTTTATTACTTTCTTTTGTAAATTCCCAGATGAACTGACACGAATCCGAAGATCCCACTTGGCATTTCTACCCAATCAACGGGATCAGAAAACTCCCCAAAAAACGTAGACATGCATGAAATTCGCCAAATCCACTCAGGAACCAAACTGTACACGCAAACTTCCACATAAACTGGTCGTCCGCAAATCCTCTGCAACGTCAAGCAAAAAGAGGAAATTGGTGGCTTGTAACATCGGGCGTCAAGTGAATACCGGAGTATACAGACAGGCTCTGAAACGTTTGTCGGTATATGAGCTGGAAACTTAAGGGAAAGGGTGGATGCTATATCATGCATGAATCTCATTTTTTTTGCCGCTTCTGTACTTTTCAATATCTCGTCCGTTATGAAGGGGTGAACACAGGATGATCTTTTTGTGATCAGTTGACTGGGGACTGCTGTATCCATTGCATCCATACGAAATGCGTTGATATCTTCTCGCATGCATTACGACATGTCAGTCTATACCAGGGGTAAGTACTAAGGGAGAAGAGACCCCTTCCAAGCCTTAGTTTTGATTCAACAACTTGTGATAGTACTGTCATTTTTACTGGTTCATTCCTAAGGCGTCATACAGGGCAAAGTAAGACATACATACATACATACGACATAGATAGAAATCAAAGTCCACTTAAAAATAGGAACACCTCGGCTACATCTTCAACTAGATAGACCCCAAGGAAAAAAATTTACACGGAAATACACTACAAAACTCTGTTAGTTGTTTACATAGCCGTGATAAACCCTGCTTCCCGTCCTTCCCTCCTATCGATTGGCCCCTTCCCTCCCGGTTCAACCCACAACGCTGTCAGTCAGCTGGAATGACAATAGCCGGGTCCAAGCTCCAGTTTGGAATAGACCACATAGCTGGTTAGTTTGTTCCTCGCGTGTGCCAAACCAAAAAAAAAAGTTACCTGCAAAAAAAAGAGGAAAAGTAAACTTGGTTCGACCGGTGGCTAACTAGTTCTATTACCCACATCTCAGCTCGGTCAGCTTCATGTACAATATAAATACTGCATATAAAACCGGAATCATATGATGCTATAGTTTACTTTTGACGGCAGACAAACCGGCAGGAAAGAAGATGTAGCCCCGAGTTTATCCACGATTGATCATCAGGAGAATAACTTGGTCGGGGTATAGACAGGGTAATCCTCTGCCATATACTGTAAAATTCAAATAGCTTGATGTGGGAAACAGGGTTAATGGTAGACCAGCTTTCCTTTTTGGAATTATCGAGCTTGATATCCATGCTTTTGATTTCAGAGGGATAGCGAATCTTTTCCCGTCTTTAGTACACGTAGGAGAAAGAATAACCCGTATGATAGTGCATGTCATTCCCGCGACTTGGGGCTCGGCATAGAATCCCAACGACGGCCAAAATCAAGGACCCGGGACGGTGGGGTGAGACCAATAGTCAAAGTGTTGTTGTCCCTCCAACCTAGAAAATGGCCATCCTATACAAAAGTTCTAACACGTTATGGCTGTCATAAAGGAAGGTCACACAAGTTCAACATCTCATCAAACCCTAAGAAAAGACCGCGCCTATCAATGATGATGGACTGGCAATGTGCTCATGTTCAGCCGGTCCGTTGCTAGAGTTTTTTTTTCTTGGGTCTCGGTGTGACAGTAAGGGAGAGTCAATAAACTTGCCATTGTCTATCCCTCCAAAGACAAACTATCCCGTTTAATTCCCTTTAAAACCGGGTCGATCCAAACTTTTCAAACTTTTGAATAGATGCAAACCCCGACCATTCATGGAAATTGCCCCAAACTAATTGTAACACAAGAAACTACAACAGATTGAATCTGATTTCAAGGGACACTTAGATTGTACATGATGTATATAGATTTACCCACACATGCGTATATGTATGTCTACCTGCTAAGGCGATTGGTTGGCGTCCGTAACCAGCGGTACAGAGAAGGCTACACTGCAGTTGTGAAGGACAGAGTACCTGCATAACGCCATTGTTTGAGGTGTATTTATCTAGGTTCATCTCACCCGTTCAGGTGACCGATTTCCCAAGAGGCCTTTGAGCGGTACTTTCTCATTGTTTTTTTTTGGAAAGACCATCAATGATCACATGTTGTCTGGGCGTTATGAGATTGGAAAACAAGAAGCCAAGAATGAGAATTGGTCCCTCTTTCGGAGAGAGTAGGGGACACGGGGAAGGCAGCATCTCGCTTTGAATCAAGCCACGAGGAGCGGCGCGTTGCACAACAGGTGACGGGCGGCCGTGGTGATAAGGGAATGGATGGGCGGTACTTAGTTGTGGAGAGCGGAAAAGAGAGAAAGAGAGAGAGGAAAAAAGAATGTATACGTGACGGACTACTTGTGACGTGTTGAGAGGAAACATTGCCGTGTATTGTTAATCTCCATTGTACATAGGTCCGACTCTCCTTTTCTTCAACATACATAACATACGAGTCCTCGGAATATACACACATCAACCCACGAACCCTTCACATTCCGCAGTCTTATTTGCCCTTCTCCCTTTCGGCATAAGAAGGGAAGCTTCAAGCCCCGAGGAAAGGGAGCACCGGCGGCATACACGACAAAACAAACAAACAAACTAGTTTTCTTTGGAATGTCGCCCGGCGCATGTCCCTTATCATTACTGTGTTTCTTTTCCAATGTCGACCACTTATTCTGTTGACAGTATCTGCAAATTGTCTCTCCCTGTAGCCAGGCTCAATTACTGTCTATCACAATCATCACTTGACGCCCTTTGGACCCCACCAGATCAAGTGGTGTACTTAATCACGGCTGCTTAGCTGCGAGTTTTACTCGTTTATCGTTGATACTTTACAACTCGTATACATATCTACATAACCCCGTCTTACCGGCCGCGCCGATTGTACCTTCGTTTTACTATCCAAGCCCGGTCCACCAGATACCCCGATTACCGACATATCACCCAACCTTAACCAATCAACAACCGGAACAGAAAAATAACAACCACCACCTATTCTTAGCAGCTTCCATCTGCACCACGGACCCAACTGTTGGATCCCCAGAATAGTCTGCATCGATCCAGCAGAAAAAAAAAGTGGAAAAGTACCGTTGTGCACTGGACAGAGAGCACCGACAAGAAAGCCGTTTATTGTGAACTTTGTCACAGGCTGGTCGTAAAGCACGATAACGGACGAGGAGGATTGGTTGACAGAGATCCAACGGTGTTCTTGTTCGGGAACTGAGAAGGGTTTCAGGGACGAGGTGGTTAAATCTGCACGGCATTTGGGGTCTTTGTAGGTTTATGAGATCAAAGGGGGAGAAAGAAGACTTAACTACGACGTTTGGTCCTCTTAGATTTGAACGGATACTACCCGTTATTGTTCTTCTGGGCCATGTTTGACTCTTTTGATATTGATTGGATTTCTTCATTATGAGTACTGAGAATGAATATGCCGGAAGTTCGGCTGTTGCGGTGGCCGTTTTGTGTGTTTTGATCTCGGGTCTCTCCGTGATATTAAAGCTTTTCACAGAGAGAATACCGATATTGAAGTGGAGGGGAGAACAGTGTTGTTTGGTGGGAGCAGTGGTAAGTTGAATATGATCAAAGTGTGTAAAGTATCAAGTGTAACTAACCAATCTTGTAAATAGATATTTGCTATTGTGAATCTGGTGGCTACCATTGTCAGTAAGTACCAAGACTGAAACCAGATACAACTCTCTACTAACACAACCAACTCACAGTGAACAATCATGGCCTCGGAATCGATTCTGATACCACCAACACGCCCTTCCTCAAGATGCTATGGCTCCACACCTTCAGCCACATAATAAGCCTAACATTCTCCAAAGCCGCAATCCTCTGCATCTACTTACGTCTCATGACCTTCCTTGCTCCCCGCTTCATCTGCCACACCATTCTCGGCCTTTTATTGACTTCCCATATATGGATTGCCATCAGCTGGCTGACGGCATGTATCCCGCTTGCGTCATTATGGGACTACACTGCAACTACAAGTGAAGGAGCATCATGTTATCCGAGTAGTGTTCTCTGGTTAGATATGGGGTTTGACGTTGGAGTGGACTTTTTGACGTTCACATTGCCGATTCCGTTGCTTTTTTATGTGGTTGTTCCTGTTTTTCAACATGTTGTTTTGGCGGGAATGGTAGTTGTGGGATACATGTAAGTTCAGGAGAAGACTACGGTTCAATGCACTCTTACTAACATAACCTCCCAGAACCATGGCACTTACACCAATTCGTCTTAGCATTTGGTCTTCATACATCCACCCGGTAAACCCTACCGGAGAAACCCCCATCTATCTTTCAGTCACCACTCTCCAAATTGCACTGTTCATCTTATGGCCAGTCATCTTTTCATCAAGCTACATATACGTCCCTCTCCGCGCCACCCAATCTCACGACGACGAACCCCCTTTCCGCACCGCCAAGATCCAAAGTGACCCGGAGAACCAAGCCCCAATATACCCCGCATGTCTCCGCCACCCAACTGACCGTCGTCCCCGCCACATCCCAATTATCCCCAAATACCCGCCACCAGACTCCTCAGATACCATTCTCTGGGGCACAAACATTGCCGGTCTATCTCATCCCCCACCAATACTCACACTGACACCCCCAACACGGTCCTCTCTTGTCCCACCAACTGCATCGTCACTTACTCTCACCGGCCACAACCCCACGAGACCCTGCTCACCCACAGAATCCACCTGTACAGCTGGAACCCGGAGGACTTCATGGGCTTCCGGTTTCCTCCCCATTTTTGCACCGGTGGATCCTGGCGATGATGCTGTCATGGATACTAGTGGTCGTAGACTCAGCTATAAGATCTTGGATATGCAGCCATCAAGGTGTACAACCCCATCATCTCTGCGTTTTGCTATGCCGGCAAGACCGCCACGGAGAAGAACTGACGAGGAGGATGACACCGACGACTGGGGAGCACACCCGGGAGAAAGAACGAGTCTTTCTGGGTCGGTTAACGTGGGTGTCATGTATCATCAGTGGTTTGGGAAGGAGTTGTGAGGAGAAGCGAAGTAAGAGCAAGTGTTGTTGCTATTGTTATATTCCGTGTTATACCCCTATTGTGTTGGCATTTTCTTATGTAGTCTAGTAAATTGTTTTCTTCATACATCATTAATAACATCTATCAACTCCATTTCCAGAAAAAAAAGACCACGTTGTATCGGGCTGGTGAGAATCATGCAATCGTTAAGAACTGTGTTCGATGGGCTGTGCTGTGAGGGGATGAGAACATGTCACGGTGAACCATCATGGTTTTAAAATCGAGACCCGTAGATACCAAGGCTGTGACATATGTTAGTATATTGTGTTTTATTCGTTCATTGCATGTTGTCATAGGACTTACCAATAATGCACTCGGCCCGGTTCCTCCAACTTATATTAAAGGTACACTCAATCTCAAGAGTGACCGTTTACATATCTGTCAAGTTTATTACATAAGATCGGCAACATTCATTGGCATCTCATCAATCTGGGTCGAGTAGTACACTAAAAACCAAGTTAACACATGTCACCCGTGAAAGGCAAAAAAAATCAAACTTACTCTCAATATCTCTGAGAATACGCACATCCTCAGTAGTGACAAAGTTGATGGCAACACCCTTGCGACCAAAACGACCAGAACGACCNCACGTTGTATCGGGCTGGTGAGAATCATGCAATCGTTAAGAACTGTGTTCGATGGGCTGTGCTGTGAGGGGATGAGAACATGTCACGGTGAACCATCATGGTTTTAAAATCGAGACCCGTAGATACCAAGGCTGTGATATATGTTAGTATATTGTGTTTTATTCGTTCATTGCATGTTGTCATAGGACTTACCAATAATGCGCTCGGCCCGGTTCCTCCAACTTATATTAAAGGTACACTCAACCTCAAGAGTGACCGTTTACATATCTGTCAAGTTTATTACATAAGATCGGCAACATTCATTGGCATCTCATCAATCTGGGTGGAGTAGTACACTAAAAGCCAAGTTAGCACATGTCACCCGTGAAACGAAAACAAAAACCAAACTTACTCTCAATATCTCTGAGAATACGCACATCCTCGGTAGTGACAAAATTGATGGCAACACCCTTGCGACCAAAACGACCAGAACGACCGATACGGTGAATGTAGTTCTCACGGTTAATTGGCAAATCATAGTTGATAACCAAACTGACTTGCTGCACATCAATACCACGAGCCCAAATATCCGTAGAAATCAATACTCTGCTGTCACCTCTACGGAACTCATTCATGATGCTGTCACGCTCCTTCTGGGGCATTTCACCGTGCATGGCACTGACAGTGAAGTTAGCCTCACGCATCTTGTCAGTAAGCCAGTCTACCTTTCTACGCGTGTTGCAGAAGATGACGGCTTGTGTGACGGTAAGAGTGTCGTAGAGATCACACAGGGTATCGAATTTCCAATCTTCCTTCTCAACGGCAATGAAGAANTGACTTGCTGCACATCAATACCACGAGCCCAAATATCCGTAGAAATCAATACTCTGCTGTCACCTCTACGGAACTCATTCATGATGCTGTCACGCTCCTTCTGGGGCATTTCACCGTGCATGGCACTAACGGTGAAGTTAGCCTCACGCATCTTGTCAGTAAGCCAGTCTACCTTTCTACGCGTGTTGCAGAAGATGACGGCTTGTGTGACAGTAAGAGTGTCGTAGAGATCACACAGAGTATCAAATTTCCAATCTTCCTTCTCAACGGCAATGAAGAATTGCTTGAGACCCTCCAGAGTCAACTCGTCACGCTTAACCAGAATACGGACAGGGTCGGTCATGAACTTGGTTGTCATATCCAATACATCGTAAGGAAGAGTAGCCGAGACAACAACAACCTGGGTGGCGGGAGGAAGGTAACGGTATACGTCGTAGATCTGCTCACGGAAACCACGGTTGAGAAGCTCATCAGCCTCATCAAGAACCAACATCTTGATGTGCTTAGTACGCAGGTGTCTCCGGCGAATCATATCAGCGACACGACCGGGTGTACCCGAAACAATGTGCTGGCCGTAATCCAGCTTCCGGATGTCCTCGCCAACGTTAGTACCACCGATACACGCATGGCACTGGACATTCATGTAATCACCAAGAGCCATGACAACCGACTGAATCTGGGTAGCAAGTTCGCGGGTGGGCGAGAGAACGAGGGCTTGGGTCTCGCGGACGGCAGTATCGATGACTTGCAGCATGGAGATGGAGAAAGTGGCCGTCTTACCAGTACCTGACTGAGCCTGGGCAATGGTATCGCGACCCTTGCAGATTTGGACAATGGCGCGCGACTGTACAGCGGAAGGCGATTCGTAGCCATATGCGTAGATACCGCGAAGAAGGTTCTCTATGATAGATATCAGTATTACCGTGATAACTCAACTACGGGTTTCGCAAACTCACCTTTCAGAGACATGGCCTCAAAGGTGGGATGAACGGTGACCTCCTTGGAGGTGGTGAACTCCATGCGGCCATCAGCCTTATGGTCAAAGCCAGCGTCTTCAGACATGATTTCAGTATGTATTAAGAAAATGAATATAACGAAGATGGAATCGTGAAACTAGACAGTATCGTGATCGTGAAATGCTGCTTCTCATCAACTCCAAAGACTGATCGCAATCCACCAAAAAATTCACTAGTAGCCGCATTGGGCCTGTCGCCACTAAACAGAGCAGTTACTGTCCCATTTTTGGTATTAGTCGGATAAACTCACAGGCGGTTTATCCGCCGCGCGATGGCAGATAGTGCTGGTCGCAAAGTTGATGCGACGGGTTTACAGGGGTGCGATGCAGGTTCCAAGGCTGACGGAATTTTGACTTTTTGGAAAGGCTGAGAAATTGAATTTATCGATTTAGGAAGTTTAGTGACTTGAGTTGACCAGTCCACGTTACTTTGTTCTCTACGCCCAACTTCCGTGTTATAATACTTCTTTATACCCCATATATACGACAAAATGGTCCTGGAAGAACAGCGCTACCTCCATGAAGACTTAGAGCGTCTTGAGCAGGGCATTGTTGACCGCATTGGTGACGAGCCAAAGCAGGTATGTCATATACACTGATAACACCCACGCGGGACTTTTACTGACAAATATGACCTTAGATCCGCGACCGTTTGAACCGCGACCATGAAATTTCCCAATTACTGGACCAAATCCAAGTGCAATCCCAAAACCTCCTCCACATCTACCGCGATTCCACCGAAGCACGCGAGACGGAACTGAGCAGTATTACCGGCCCCGACGCATTCGACACATTCTACTCCCAGCTCAAAGATATCCGCGACCACCACGCCAAATACCCTAATGAGGTTGCTCAGAACTCGGAGCTCCGTTACCGTAAACGGGCTGCTGACGTCGGCGTATCACTTGTAGAGTCTCTGTTTTCAGGAGAGGAGGCATATGGCAGATATTTCGACCTTTATGCCTCGCATGAGCGGTTCCTTAACCTTCCGGGTGTCAAGAGACATAGCTATATTCAATATCTGGAGCTGTTCGACAACTTTGCTTCGGGAATGGGTGGTATTAAGCGGGCAGACAAGGTGACGGATCAGTACTTCCAATATGTTCGTGAGCTTGCGGGTTACTTGGAGGGTTTCATGTCCCGGATAAAACCTCTTGAGAATGTCAAAAAGCAGGTGGCAGAGTTTGAAAGGGAGTTTGAAGAGGCCTGGCAGAAGGACGAAATCGACACATGGAAGTCTGAAACGGCCGCCAACGCTGATGTCCAAACCTCTACCCCAGATGCCATTTACTGCGCAGACTGTGAAAAGGAGTTCAAGAACGCCAACGTTCATAAAGCCCATTTAACGGGTAAGAAGCATATCAAGGCCGCCGAAGCTCGTGCTGCTAGACAAGCTGAAGCATCTGAGGAGAAATCTACAGCTGCCCAAAACGGTGGTATGTCTGCCACTCGTCTCAAAGAGAAGGCCGTAGCACAAAAGGAGTTTATTATCAAGAAGTTCACTACGGCCATGAGTACTGAGCGTAGTGACACGCGCAACAACGTGGAGCGTAAACAGGGTATGACTGAGCGTGAGAGACGACAGGAACTCGAGAGTATCTTCAACGAGGAAGCCGCATATGCTGAGAGACAAACTGGTGATGACGAGGAAGGTGATGAGGAGGGCGATGATGATGACCGTATCTACAACCCTCTCAAGCTTCCATTGGCGTGGGATGGCAAGCCTATTCCATTCTGGCTTTACAGATTACATGGTCTGGGCCAGGAACACCCATGCGAGATTTGCGGAAACTTTGTGTACATGGGTCGTCGGGCCTTTGATAAGCACTTCAATGAAGCTCGTCATGTCTACGGTTTGAGGTGTCTGGGTATCACAAACACAACCCTATTCAGAGATATCACAGATATTGGTGAAGCCATGAAGCTCTGGGAGAAGATCCAGCGCGAGGAGAAGAAGCAAAAGGATGATAGTGCCATGGTACAAATGGAGGATGGCGAAGGTAATGTTATGCCTGAAAAGGTCTACTACGATTTACAGAAACAAGGTCTGCTGTAGATACTATTATGGCGATAAACTGGGAGATATCGAGGGTTTCGGCGTTGTTGGAGGGTTTATGCTTTGGTTTTTCTTAGGGTTATATATCATCTCATCGCGTTTATGTGCATACAAATGGTGTTCAACAATTTCCTACTTCGTAACATCGCATTGATGTAAGTCACCATGCCTACAAAATTGAAGCCAATACCACCTAATTACTGCGTGTATGTTTTGCGATCTTCTGTGAAGCCGACAGCACAACCATATATTGGATCAACACCAAATCCACCACGACGTCTTAAACAGCACAATGGACTTTCAAAAGGCGGTGCGGCGCGGACGTCGAGAGATAAAATGCGCCCATGGGAAATGGTTACCATAATTTCTGGTTTCCCAAGTTTAATGGGAGCTTTAAAATTCGAGTTAGTATGCCCTCAGTAGGTCTAATTAAATTAACATGGTCTAACATGTGATTTATAGATGGGCGTTGAATAACCCCCACCTCTCACTGCACATTCCAAAAGACGAGCGCATATCAATATCCACAGCGCGCAAACGCAGTGGAATGCCTAAACGACCAAGGGCTACGATATCGACTATCATGGCCAATGTCCATCTTCTCCTTCGAGTGCCAAGTTTCGCACGGTGGCCATTGGCGCTGAACTTCTTTAAGACAGATGTCTTCAAAACATGGCAAGACACTTGCAAGAAGGCACCTGCGACTCTGAGATCCAGCGTGCCCATCAACACAGACTTTAGTGACACGCCGGCTGCTCTGTTGGAAGCGGAAAGCGCAGAGCAGGAAAGTGATGGGGAAGAAGAGGATTCGGATGGTGAGTCTACGAAGACGAAGAAGGAGAAACCTACGAATAGTATATATTCGATTCCTACGGATTATAAGCCATTCGAAGGGTATCTCACCAAAACGATGGATATGATTGAATCCGGTAGTCTGGGAAAGTGTGTGTTTTGCAAAGTTGCCATGGCGCCAGGAAAGGGTCTCTACGTTGTTTGTCCCCACCACACATGTAAGACAACTGGCCATCTAGACTGTTGGGGTCGTCGCGGAAGTACTGGCAAGGAAATAGATGACGAAGACGCTCTGATTCCAATTTCTGTACGTTGCCCTGGATGTAAAAAGGAAGGCAATTGGGGCGTCATGATGCGCGAGCTAAGTCTACGGGAGCGCGGTGAAAAGGAAGTTGATAAGGTGCTGAGAAAGGGACGCTTGGAGAAGGCGCGGAAGGAGAAAGCAGAGGTGGCGGCTAAGGAAAAGGCCGAAAAGGTGGCGGCGAGGGAAGCCGCTAGAGCAGAAAAGGAGGCGGAGAAGATGGCGAAAGCGGCTAAGAAGAAAGCATCGGCGAAATAATTAGTCTTCGATTCCATTTTCAGTCACTTGGATAGACTTTTTGATAGACATTTAGAAACCCTTACCCTACAGGCCTGGCCAATTACCAACGACGTCATGATATGGTTTATGGCAAACAGGGGAACTACCGTTATAACGAACTGTGGAAAAAAAGTAGAATAACACTAGTACTAATTTGAATAAATATTTGGAGATCAGACGCCCACGTCACCTACAGTGCCTCTATAACTACACGGGTAAGACAGCAAGTGGTGAGATGGCCCCATTGTGAGTTCTTGCAGACCATTGCATTACATGATGCATGTATGCTGCAGAATAGAAATAGGATATTGTGCTTACATATAAGATGGACTTGTTTCTCACAGATATGCACATGTAGCCTGAGCGTGTGCGGAAATAATTTTCAGTGCACAGGAGGAAGAAGGACAGAAGGCACTGGGTCAGTTCCAGCCTGCCACCCCACTTGATATGTGCATGATTTTGGGAGGCGATAAAATCGATTAATTGATTTGGTAGTCATTCTGTTTGTCGTCTTTTTTTATCCTTCGCTCAATGAGTAAAACGCGTCACAAAGTTGGTTTGGTTGGCAGGGATCCTCCGTGATAAAGGACATGATGGACTCTACCAATGTATAAAGAGGAATGCACCGGACAGTTGGTTCATGTTTACGTATGTATGTAGGTCTAGATATATGGGTGGGTTGAAAAACAGTGACCCCCCACGAGGACGCAATATTGATGGCAAGGACGGACATCGGAAGATGTTGAAGTTACATGTGAAATACGCCAGTGACCGCACAACTAAGGCGCGCAACAGGTTCAAGGAAATATCACATCGAGGGCCCCCTGGTTAAGAAACAGGTGGTTAAGGCTTCATGATTGGCTGCAGCACAGGGCTAAGTGGGGATGAGAGGGGAAAGCGAAAAGGAAGGTTAGGGAAGCCGTTTAGAGGATATGCAGTGATTGCATATGTACGAAATCAACCAAGTTTGGACGTCTTCTTCAAATATGGATCCGAGAGGACGATATAAAGGAACGAAACGTAAATGAGGAGAGAAAAAAAGGAAACCGGGTTTGATGTCCGTGGTTCCGGGAAAGTGCTTGTGTGTCATGATGTTGAATTTGGGTTGACGAGGTGAGGCCAACGGTGAGGTTTCTCGGTCACTAGGAGGGCTACGACGAGGATTGCGGATTGCGGATCTTATTCCATCTGTTATTACGAGGGCATGTGGCCCGATATTGTAGGCTATCTGGACGTAGCCTGCTTCAGCGTGACTCGAGCGCTGTTCTATATCAGGTTCATGCTGTACCGTCATTTTCTTGTTGTATTCTTGCCTGTTTTATAGACAGGTTGTTTCAAGACTGAAAAGTTCGGATATTGAGGATTTGTTGGTTAGTCTTGTTGTATGTATCACATATGACTAGCTTATGGAACCCCCGGTTCACGGGATATACGGCAAAATGATAGGACAAGTGTACTCGAAAAAAAACAAAAGCCAATGGGGACTGTTTTGGCTGGCTTGGTTATATATGTAGGTGATAACCCCCCCCCGTGTACTTGCATACTTAAACTGGAAAACAGCGGGCCGGTCCATAACAAGGCTGATCAATATACGGTCCTACTGTTGTCGGCAATTTGGCTGTTGGTTGACGGACGTCGCTCGGCAGTTTCGAATACCAGGGTTGATTGTGTATAGGCGCATAGACAGGTCCAGCTTTTTATCCAGATGGCAGAGAGAAAACTGAGAACACGATGGGCAATTGTTCGAGAATGGGCGAACAGACTTGCTTCTTTTACGACAAAGTCACAATGTGTTTATGCCGCACGTTTGGACTTGGTCATCTGAGTGTAATTTGGGTGGATAAATATGTAAATACAGACATACATATGCACACATGTGAACTTGATATATCTATGTATGCATGTGCACATTTCAGTCCCGTTTATCAACAACAGGAGCCAGGGACCCGCCTTGCCTCGCATTTCCAATGACATCCAGTTGCACGGAAGTCAGTACAGCACAGTAGACATTCATCCGCACGCACTGCAAAGTGACTTTCAAGGGCCTAGTTTATCAAGAAAAAAATATAGGGCCTTAGTGCTTTGTTCTTTCAGGTGTAATGATGCCTAGATTCGGGGACATTATAGAAAATTTAGGGCTCTTTGAAAAGTGATGTCAGTGGTAAAACCCATGGGACAATCGGAACTGTAGTTTGACGACGCCATGTCGTTGATTCATGGTCGCCCTGCCAGTTTTGGCGATTCGATGCAGTTGTGTCATTGTTTCGATGCATGGAACATGTGACGATCTCGGAGCGGCAGGAACAGATGATATCGCGGGTTTAGAATGTGGAATTGGAGGTCTTCTTGAAGTTCGGAATTTGCGCCGTACTATTGTTTTGCCTTGACTACATGTCTCTCAAACAACACCAGGAAAAAGCAACACTTGTAGGTAGATTTGACTTAACAAGTTAATAGTCGCATCAATAACTTTGTAGCCCGCGTGATACCTTAGTCCACCGCGCGCCGCTTCCTGAAAAGCGTCATGCGGGCTGAAATGCGATGACTGTTGTCGCATTCAGGTACACTCAAGGAGACAAGAACATTCTTATTCGACTTGACCCATCTATACTCATAAACTGCGCGACAATGGAAACAAAGTACCTGTCTACAGTGTCTCCAATCTTTAACAAACTGTGAGACACACACCCACCGTCAAGGACAGACCCCGTCTAAACCCAGCTTCAGTCACTGCCTGTTTTAGTCTTTTTCACGACCCGTTTCTGGGTCGGATTATTCTCCGCTAGTGGCAACAACCAACTGCCAAAAGCGATTGACTAGCTGCCGACTACTACCTGCGGATTGTGAACTATCTATGTTCAAATGTACAAGTGAACTTAATAAACTGAACCATAGCCCACTTCTTTTATTTAAATGTCCGTTGCTTTTTTTTTCTTGTTACTATTCCATCTACTATAAGTTACTCTTCATCTTTCGTGACTTATCTCTTTATTTCTTCAACTACAATTGCATCATACAACGCGCCCCAGCTGTAACCCATCATTGTCGTCTGAATCCATCAGATAACTACTTTGGTCTCGCAGTCATTATACTGTGTAATTCGCAGTTCCCTTTTTTTCCTTACCCTTTCGACCGCTACTTCTTCTTTTTCAACCCTTTAAATATTCCATTTTTTCAAATTTCCGGAATTTTCGTGGCATCTATCGACTCTTCATTGAAAACGCCTTCATACGCCCGTTTGGTTGTCACCCACCGAACTGCTTGTCAACTACCCCAGCAAGATCATCAATATCAACATATTTGCGACTACAGACCTTTCGTCACGGACCCTCTGTCACCCACACGCACTACAGATATCCACTCTTCTTCGTCTTTGTTGCTATAATCTTTTTTTTTCTTCAGAATCGTTGGTCATTGTTCCTGATTCTCCGATTCCCAGAATATCGCCTGTCATTGAACGTATGTAGTCCTTCCTTCCCAGCTCAGACCCTTTGCTCTTCCATAGATTCTTCCGCTTTTGCTCTTTTCCCTGCTGTCTTTCTTTAACCTGCATTCGTCCCTGGCTGGTGGACTCAGGCGATATCCCTCTCTCTTTCTGGAATTCCCAGTTGTTTTCTAACTACCTATCTATCAACTACGTACAGTATACCTCCGATCGACTTTTCTCTTCCTCTTCCCCGCGATACTGCAGATTCCTCGACTTTGTTTCTCATTAAATTCGTCCCGCCGTGTCGTTCGACTGCTCGCATGCGCTCTCCCTCGTATCGCAAGCTCTGTACACGCCGAGTCTGACGAACGTCCGATGAGAGAATACGCGATCGCCCGTCCTTTTTGATATTCTCGACGTTGTAGTTCCAGAACGCTCTGGGTTGGACTTGTCCACCACCCTCTTCGCCCAGACCGCTTCGTTTCTGGAAACTTTCTCTCTTGTCTCCATCCTTGATTCACAATATATCCCGATTGATATCACAAAAAATGGGCTCGTCTAGTAAAGACGCTCGCCATGCTTCGGCCAGCACATCGACAAGCGCCCGCGAATCACCAGCGCCTTGGAGTGCACCCAACAACAAGCCGTCGAGGCCATTCGTACCGACCAACCCACACGTTACCAACGGCCCTGCCATCAGTACAATGAAGAGCGCACCTTTAGACTTGAGCACCGTCGAACGTCGTGGAACTCCCAGTGCCGTTCGCGAGCCGCTTCAAAAGAAATCGCGTCCGCACAACCTCACAGATGCTCCCACATACACACCCACCGCCGAAGAGTGGAAGGACGCAGGCGCCTATATCCGCAAAATCCAACCAGAGGCCGAGAAGTACGGCATGTGCAAAATCATTCCGCCTGAAAACTGGGATCCCCCATTTGCTATTGACACTGAGGTACGTCTTTTCTCTAGCTGTTCTTCCGCCGACTCATCAGGCCGGAAGCAGGTCGGCGCATATAGTATGCAATATTAACATGTCTCCCAATTTACAGAGATTCCATTTCCGCACCAGAAAACAGGAATTGAATTCCGTTGAAGGCAGTAAGTTGTTACCCACCCACGTACAACACTACAGCTTCAGTGCCTGTATTTTCCCATTCCACCTTTTTTCCCACCATTTATGCACCCACGTCTAGGTCTTTGATGCTGCAGCCAACTAACATGATCCAACACAGGCACTCGGGCCAATTTGACGTATCTTGATGCGCTTTTCAAATTCCACAAGAACCAGGGAAATAATCTGCATCGTCTGCCGTATGTGGATAAAAAGCCTCTGGATCTCTACAAACTCAAAAAAGCAGTAGAGGCTCGCGGCGGCTTCGATAAAGTTTGCAAGCACAAAAAATGGGCTGAGATTGGTCGCGACTTGGGTTACAGTGGTAAGATTATGTCAAGCCTATCTACTTCGTTGAAAAATTCATATGCTCGGTGGCTCTGCCCATACGAGGATTGGCTTCGCTTGGCAAAACCGGGAGTTCGCCAGAAGATAGAGGCTGAAAATGGTGGACCATTGACCCCTAGTCCTGTGCCAACACCCGCCAAGAAATCGGTCGCCAGCACACCGGTAGCAGATCTTGTATTGCCTGCTCTTCGCGCCAGTGATGCTCTCAACTCTAGAATAAATTCTCCGTCTGCACAGGACACGACGGAAGAAGATGGCGATGTTACCATGAGTAATGCCCCACCAGCACCAAAGGCCGGTGGTTTCCGTGCAATCAACTCTGGAGGATTCAAGCCCGTGAACTCAGGATTCTCAGCCGTCAACAAGTCAACTCCAGCACCCTCTACCGATGTGCAGACTACTCCTCAGCGTAACGGTAGTCCCGCGAGCAAGAACACGCCCATGTCAGAAGTCAAGCGCCGGATGAGTGTCGAAAGCATCGATGCCACTCAATTAGGCACCGATCAAGAAGATGGCGAGGGTGGTAGCCGTCGGAGTAAGCGCCTCAAAAAGGAGAATGTGCCAACTGTTGCTGGCTCTCACATGTCACTTTATCGCCCGTGCCCACCACGCCTTCGCGATGAGATCTTTAACCCCGGCGAGCGTTGTGACACTTGCGGTAAAGATGAGTCTGAAGAGGTGTTGCTCTTGTGTGATTCTTGTGATCATGCCTACCACGGAAGCTGCTTGGATCCACCATTGAAGGCGCCCCCAAACGCAGAATGGAGTTGCCCCCGTTGTCTTGTAGGCGACCAGAACTTTGGGTTTGAAGAGGGCGGTTTGTATTCCCTAAAGCAATTCCAGCAGAAGGCCAATGATTTTAAACAGGGCTACTTTGAAAAGAAGATGCCCATTGACCTTCGCCTTGGATACCCTCGCCCCGTCACCGAAGACGACGTAGAAAATGAGTTTTGGAGATTGGTCGCTGACATTGAGGAGACTGTTGAGGTGGAATACGGTGCTGATATCCACTGCACCACCCACGGGTCTGGTTTCCCCACGATCGAGCGCAACCCCACGGATCCCTACTCCACGGATCCCTGGAACCTCAATGTTCTCCCTCTTGACGGCGATAGTCTGTTCCGCAACATCAAATCCGATATCTCTGGTATGACCGTGCCATGGGTGTATGTTGGCATGATCTTTTCTACTTTTTGCTGGCACAATGAAGACCACTATGCCTTTTCAGCCAATTACCAACATTTCGGTGCTACCAAGACTTGGTATGGTATTCCTGCGGAGGACTGTGAAAAGTTCGAGCAGGCTATGCGTGAGGCCGTCCCTGAGCTATTTGAGACTCAGCCCGATTTGCTGTTCCAGCTTGTGACTCTTCTAACCCCAGAGCACCTTCAAAAGGCAGGCGTTCGTGTTTACGCTCTTGACCAGCGTGCTGGGCAACTTGTCATCACCTTCCCTAAGGCCTACCATGCTGGGTTCAACCACGGCTTCAATTTCAATGAGGCTGTCAACTTCGCCCCGCCCGAGTGGGAGCCCTATGGTGCTGAGAGCGTTGATCGGTTGCAGGCCTTCCGCCGCCAGCCTTGCTTTTCCCACGACGAGCTGCTCTGGACGGCCGCGCGTGGAACGACTGGTCAATCTGTTGGTATCAAAACAGCCAAGTGGCTTGCGCCGGCTTTGAAAAAGGTACAGGAAAAGGAGGCGCGTCTTCGTGACAGTCTCTTGGAGAAACACAAAGCGTCTCATGAACATGATTGCGCATTACAGACTGATAGTACCAGTTCTTCTTCACAATGTGCCCTGGAGCTTAAGGTTGAAGATGTTGATTTAAACGAAGATGAGTATGCATGCGCTTTTTGTAAAGCGTTTGCTTATTTTGGTCGCTTCGTATGTAACAAGTCGGGTACTGTATTGTGCTTGCATCATGCCGGCAACCACCCATGCTGCGATGCCACTGAGGAGGAACGTTATACGGGTAAAGACCACACACTTTACTACCGCAAAACAGTGGAGCAGATGAACACTGTCTATCAAGATGTGGCTGATAAGGCGTCAGCGCCCGAGGCTTGGGAACAAAAGTACAACCAGATGTTGGACGAGGAGACCATTCCTTCTATTAAGACGCTGCAGAAGCTTGTGCACGAGGGTGAGCGCATCCCCTATGATTTGCCCTCCCTACCCCAGTTGAAAGAGTTTGTCGACCGATGCAACGATTGGATCGAAGAAGCCAACAACTATATTGTCCGGAAGCCACAAAACCGCCGCAAAAGTGATCGTGTATGGTCAGTAAGAAAACAGTCCGTTGACGAAGCAAATAACAAGGACCACCGAGACGTCTCCAGCATCGACCGCCTACTGGACGAAGCGAACCATATCGGCTTCGACTGCGCCGAAATCGGCCAGCTGCGTGAGCGAGCCGAGGTCATCAAGACCTTCCGAATCCGCGCAGCCGCCGTCCTCAAAGCTGCCCAGGCCCCCCCCGGCGCCATCGACTCTACTATCCACGGCGAACACATTGCGCAATTCAAGGCCCTTCTCGAGGAGGGACGTCTTTTCAACGTGGAGATTCCGGAAGTTGACAGTCTTGAGCGTGAACTTGGCCGTCTTCGTTGGAATGAGCGTGCTCAGACCGACAGAACCAAGCTTCTCAGTCTCGCTGATGTCAAGGAACTCATTGCTGAGGGCGAGCGACTCGGTATCCCGCGCTACAACGACCATCTAACCTTTTATTGTCAACAACGGGAGGAGGGCGAGACGTGGGAACGGAAAGCATTGGAGCTTATCAACGCCGAGAGCATCCACTACGCCCAACTCGAGTCCCTCTCTCGTCGTGTGCAGTCTATGTACATTCCTGTCAACGAAGAAACGCGCGACCGCCTCAACAGTATCTTGGCTAAACAACGGGAGGCTTATGCTCAGATTGCCCAGATGAACGCTGGGGCTAAAAATCTCGATATTTGTGATCGTCCAACTTATGCTGACGCCCATGACCTGGTCAAGCGCCTCGAAGAGCTCAACTGCAAACCTAATGGCTCTGTTGAGCTTGACCGGGAGGTGAAGCGTCATGAGGATTGGATGCGCAAGGGAAAGAAGCTATTTGGCAAGGCAAATGCACCTCTCCATATTCTCAAGTCGCATCTTGAATACGTCTTCGACCGCAACAAGGACTGCTTCGATATCGATCACGATAAGCCCCGTGTTCCCGCCGAACCAGCTTCGCGTGAGCCTAGCCCGGATTCCCGTACCGAAAAATGGGACGATCCAGCTAGCAGAGAGGTATTCTGTATTTGCCGCCGTGTTGAGGCTGGCATGATGATAGAATGTGGACAGTGTCATGAATGGTAAGTCATTGTGGATGTTTCTGCATGTGAATCTTTATGCTAACTGATTATAGGTACCACGGAAAGTGCCTTAAGATTGCGCGTGGAAAGGTCAAGGACGACGAGCAGGTGTCGTGGTCCTGTCCCATCTGCGATCACCGGGTCAAGATCCCTCGTGATGCGGCTCGCCCTAAGCTTGAGGATCTAATTGCTTGGCGTGATGAGATTCCAATGCTGCCTTTCCAGCCAGACGAAGAAGATTTGTTGAATAGGATTATCGAAAACGCCACTGCATTCCGCGAGCATATTGCGCCTTGCATCGATCCTAGCAGATCGACCAAGGAAGAGGCCGAGACACAACGTTTCTACCTCCGAAAGGTCGAGGGCGCGGAGATTTTGCTCGTCAGAGAGACCAACTTCTTACGTCAAGAGCTGTACAAGTGGTCTCCATATGCACCTGAACCGCCAACGCTCATCGAAGAGTCCAAAAGTACGCGCAAGCCGCGTCCTACCAAGCTTCAGAAGATGCTCGCGCAGTATGGTGTTGAAGATCCCGATGACCTTCCTGCCGATGTTCGGGGCAAGGCCAGTAGTTTACGGCGCAAGCTGCGACCAAATCTGCCAGGACACATGGGTGGTTCTGGAAACCCGTCCTACATGTCTGATCCGTTCCGTATTCAAAATCCCGGGTCTCAGTATGGTTCATCTTCACAACAAGGTAACCAGTCGATGCACCATTCACAAACCGAAGAGCCCATGGATGCACAGGAGCAACTGGATCTCAACGGTCTCCGTTACAAGTTGATGAGTGGGTTGAAACACGACTTGAACTTTAACAATGCGGGCGACAAAGATCGGGCGTTGCGTGCGCTTTCCATGACGCCGAGTGGTCGCAAATATGCTGTAAACCTTTTCGGACCAGATGTTTGGGGTGGACCATTGGAAGAAGAACCTGTCTCTGCCCCTGCCCAGCCGCGTATGACACCTCCGGCACCCGCACCACAGGCACTTCACCACCAACCTATGCATCATGACAGCCACCAGTTCCAATCTCACTCGCACTCTATGCATACTGGATCTAGCGCCGTTCCAGCACACGCGTTGATTCATGATGGCATTCGGCCACCCCCTCTATCGGTTTCTACTGGGCCTTCACATGGACGTGATGTTGTCGAGAGTTCACCGCAGACTCGTACTGGTATCAACCATATCATTGACCATTAGTAATGGCAATAGACTGTCTGCATGGGTGCTGCGCATCTGACTTTTATACTGTTTGTGGTTTCTTGGGATGATTCTCTATTTGTTTGTTCCTGATTTGTATTTTTCGGTGTTTTGGGGTTGGGCGTGTTTCTTTTCTTTTGGATGGACCTTGTACTCTAATGATACACGTCTGGGTTTTGTTTTGTCTGGCGATGGGGATTGATTGGGTTATTTGGATTGTTTGAGTTTTGGGTTGTTTTAGTGTTTGTGCTACAATAGGATGTATTGATGCTATTTTGTTGATCAAGTTGGTTTGGAATCTTTACAGTATGTGCATGTATGCTTGAGCAGATAAACTGGAGTGTTTAGAGGTGATATGTTGAAAGCCAAACCCTTGCTTAGGGTTAACGTGGACGTTAACGTTGAGGCTCGGACAACGCGCGGGTTCCGAAAACAACAAAAACAATCAGGTACAGAAAACCGAGCTTAAACTGACGCAAGCGTCAAATAAGACAGAATCGTATCGCAGTTAACGCGATGCCATACAAAACAACAAATAGTTCACCGGATAATAATGTTGATAGCGGTAATGAAACGACGTCCAGATCGGTGTAAGCTTTTTCCGGGAATCGTGATCAAAATACGCATCATTCAATCTTTGGGACGCACTACACAGCAGAGAACCAAAATGGCCCAGCCATATAGGAAAACCCCCGATCGATCTGCCAAAGACAAGCTTCAGACAGGTTCATAGGGTCCCCCGGTGCTGGACGTCCCAGTCCATCTGAAGAAGAAAAAAGAAAGAAAGAGAAATGAAATTCGCGGCGGCCTTTGACGCCTTTTTGTTTGTAGAGAGTGGGTGGGGCGGGTGGAGGTTGATTAGTCAGTTGTCATGTGACTTGGTGGGTAGGGTTGTTTTGGATGGAGGACGGGGGGAGAGGAGAGAGGAACGTAATGTAGGGTGATTGATTGGTGGGATTGGGCCGAGGAACCGGGAATATGTTTGAGCCGGGAGTTTGGCGGGTGGTGGGTTGGTGATGAAGATGGGTGGTTTGGGTGGAATTGAAGAGATCTTTTGGTGGTGAGTGGTGGGTAGGATGGATAGGTAGAATGGTAGGATATGCTATGGAATAAAGCACTTGTTTAATCTCCCCCCCCTCCTCCCCGAACACATCCGAAAAGTATATATTCCCCTCCACAAGCGGAACGACTAGGATAGCCGGGGTCAAACGGGACGTGACAGGTGCCCCAAAGTGGTAGTTTCGAGGTGGACCGGAATCTGGGGGAAAGGGCGACCTCGTGACTTGTTTGAGAATCTTGGATTTGATTTCTTTCTTTTTTTCTTTTAGTTAACTATATACATATACTTTTTTTTTCTACCTTTGGAAGTGTTTTGTTTTATTAAGGCCTTTTTTTCTTTTCTTTTTCATTCGCAATGGTTTCTTCAAGATTGGGTCTTTCGGCTATGCGCGGTGAGTGGTTATGACGTTTGTGGATGTGTGGATTGGATTGTTGGTTGCGCTATTGGGGATCACGGTATCGCCAATTGGGTTTGAGGATATCCATAAGTGATCCAGCTTCCAATCTACACGCACCAATTCATCGCGAACCAATCCATTAAACAAGCTAAACTAACATACCCAGGCTCTCTCCGTCCCACCCTCGGCCTCGGTCTCGCCCAGCCCAGCCGCATCCTCACCACCGCCGCCCTCTCAACCTCCACCACCCGGTACATACCACCCGCCCACCACCTCGCCGCAAAACCCCATACTAACAATCCCAGCGCCTCCTCCATAATCGAAAGAACCACCATCGCCCAAGGCAACGACGTCCTCGCCCAACAACGTCTCAACCGCCCCATCTCTCCCCACCTGACAATCTACTCGCCCAAACAAACCTGGTTCACCCCGTCCATCTGGCACCGTGCCACCGGCGGTATCCTCTCCGGTTCCCTGTACGCCTTCTCCTCCGCCTATGTCGTTGCTCCTCTGCTCGGGTGGCATCTTGAGTCGGCTTCCCTGGTCGCTTTTGCGGCCGGCTTGCCTCTCTTTGTTAAGGGCGGGTTGAAGTTCTTCTTTGGGTTCCCGTTTGTTTTCCATTTTATCAATGGTATTAGACATTTGACTTATGATGGGCTTTTGGGATTTAGTAAGGCGGCTATTAAGAAGTATGATGTGCTGGTTTGGTCTTCTTCGACTGTGTTGGCTGCGTACTTGGCTTTCCTGTACTAGATTTGATATTTGGGGATTTGCTTTATAGTTGGTTTTGGTTCCGTCTGTTTTTGAGTGTCTAGTAGAAGATATTCTCGCCGTTGGGCTTGTTACAATTCGTCACTACAATGAAAAAGAACAAAAACATTTGAAACATTAACTCTCGAACATGGTGATTTTGAAGCAGTGCAAACCTGTCTTGTCCATTATCATCTACATCTGCCTCAAAACCAATACCAGAAGAACACAAGTCCCACCAAGAACGCCATAACATACCCAAAAAGCACAAATCAATCAGCTCATCATCACTCAACGAATCTGGCGTCCAAAACCAACTTATTCAACCTCCGATTCCCCAACGCCACAATCTGTTCTCCAATATTCCGGCCCACAAACTCAATCAACTCTGCCGCCTGAGTCGCTTCACTAGCCAAGGAGGCAACATCAACACTAACCTCCGACCCATCAATCGATCTCACCGCATGAACAATAGCCCCCAACAACATGTCATAGTCCAACTTCCTCTCTACTCCCTTCTCCTTCAACGGCTTCAACACCGCATTATCAAAGTCACGAAGCGTCTTGACGATGAGAACCCGGATAGACTCGGGACCACCGGCCGCCGCAAGACCAAGAATGGCACCGTATAGCACGGGGACAGGCTTGCTGGGGTCGAGGAAGTATTTTAGACAGGTGCGGGTGAGTTTCGGGCGGAGAAGATGGTTGGAGGTGGCGTAGCGGGCGGCGAGTTTCCCGACGAGGGAAGCGGCGAATTCGCGGAGTTTGTATTGCGTTATGATTGTCTCGTGGGAGTCATCGGGGCCAAGTTTCCTAGCCATGAGACAAGTGAGAACGGGCGAGGAAATCGGGGAGGCGTACGGGTCGAGGAAGAGAGATGGGTTTGATATCAACGCGTTGGTAAGTTCCATCATTTGACGGAGAACAAACAGATCGTCTAACCGATGCGTCACCTGGTTCGCAATGTAATTCACAAAGTAGGGAACCAGCTGGTGTAAACCCGGGTCATCTCTAACCGAGGCAAGCGCCGCCTGACGGAGTCGGTCAACCTCCTCATCGTCGGTTTCATCGAGAATGGCGGATTGGATCTTGTCGAAGTAGAGGACCATTTCCTTGCTGATGACGTGTTTGACGGAGGGTTTGAGAGGGGCGCCGTCGTTGCCGGCGAGGGCGGACAGAGCGGGGTTGGCTCCGGTGCCTTTGGGGACGAGTTCGTGGGCGCGGGTTTCAGAGAATACGGGGTTTTGAGGGATGGCGGGTTGCACGCCTTCGATGGAGAGCCAGTGGGCTGAGGAGAGAAACGGTTAGTTTGGTTGGAGGGGGGTGATGGTTTCGTAGTGAACGTACCTGTGAACATTATGTCGCGGGGAACCTTTGGTAACGGCGCGTTAATCAACTTTTCAAAATCCACCTCTTCATCATCAATATAATAAAGCGGTTGACCGGGCCCCATCGAGGCCTCTCCATACTTAAGCGGCCTAGTCGAATCATAGCCATATAAAGGTTCAACATCCAACACCTTCAAAGCCATCGAGATATCATTAACCGTCAACGCCGTACGATTACACGCGCGCATGAAGCGTAACCCCTCGATAATCACCTGGCCCAACCGATACTCGGCATCCTGCGTCAACGTGCGAAGTGTCTCCTCACTGATATTAGAAATGCCGACAGATTCAGCGACGTCGCGGATATTCTCTGGGTTCCAGAGGAGTTTTGGTTCTTCACTGGCCATTTTTATTCTGGAGACGCGATGGCGCTTGTGTATGCGATGGTAGCCGAGGTCAATTGCGTGGTATGGNTAGAGCCGACGAAATGACGTCGTGCGATACGGTCGATTTTTTACGGTCTTTTGCAAGGCTGGCTTGCTTGCTTTGGCGCAGCGGATCGCGGTTTGTAGGGGGTGATATTTATTGTGGGGCCTTTCCCATTTGGGAAATAAAAAAGAACTTTCTATACAAAAAACAACGACTGTGCTATACCTGTGGTACTATATCATCTACAATGGATGGTCTCCTCCCAGCACGACACTCCTGTACTAACTGACTAAAATGTTCTTGAATCTCGACGTCTTCCTCCTCTGCTACGCCCACGCTACTTACAATCATTAAGGCGCCCAGGTAGAGGCCCGCTGCTACAGTGAATGGGAGGACGTTCCAGTCGCCACCCATTTGGAGACCGAGACGGTAGAGAGAGCCCATTACAGGGCTAGCGAGGACAATCCCGATACTTTCGAGGAAGCCTATTAAAGCGTAGAGAACGGCGTTGTTATGTGGGACCATAGATGTCATAAGGCCACGAACAAAAATTGAATAACCGAAGCCAAAGGCTGAAAGGGCGACTCCACCGAAGAGATAGAATGGTTGGGAGGCCTGGGCAACGACGCATATCCCGATGATTTTGAAAACCATGCTGATTCTCGCGAGGATAAGATCCTTTGTACGCGGACCGACGAACCCACGAATCATCTTGGTCGCAGTGGGAAGAATAACCAGGAGTAAAGCTAAACTACAAGCCGACTGGACGGAAACCAACAGTCCGGCTTTCCCCCAGGTCCATTGGAACTTATTCGTGACGAATTGGAGAAGAACAACCTGGGAATCCCCAAAGGTGACAAGGACGGTCCCGATGAGCATGGCTGCTACTTGTCGTTCTTTACTTGCTAGGAGATGTAGGAATTCTTTGAAGCGGGTTATGTCGTCGTGGGCGGAGAGACAGAAATCTTGCCATGGAGTGCTTGATTCGGTGTGGTTTGTAGGTGGCGCTGAGGCGAGGAGGATGTCCTCTGCTGTGCGGGTCTCGGGCATGCAGAAGCCGCAGATGGAGAGGGTGGCCATGATTATTATCCCGGTGAATATAGTTACCCAGGTGCCGATACTCATGAGGTAGAATGTTATTGTGCCGCCGATGAAAGAACCCCCCATTAATGAGGCACCGAGGTACGAAAAGGCCGTAGAGCGGGTCTCGGGTGTGCTGATGTCGGCGACGATGGTGTATAGCATTGTAGGAAACATGGAGATTCCCCCACCAATAAACCCAAAGAGCGAGGCAAGCCATGTCCACCGGAGATTCAAAGAGCCCGGGAAAGAGCCTAGATTGGTTAGTTATAGTCAATAAACGGCGCCATGTATCCTTACAGATGATGGCAACAGTAACGTTGGACAAGGTGACACCCGCAAGGGACGTCCCAAGGACAATATTCCTCCCATATCTATCCGCCGCCATACCACACGGAACCGACATGAGTAAACACGGAAGTAAACTAAACACCACAGTCCACGACTGAATAACCGACAATTCATTCTGAACAACACGGTCTTTACAGTCCGTAGCGAGCCCCGCCGCCATGTACACATCACACAGAAAGTCCTCATTAGCCTGCACAAGCGACGTGCTCATGATAGCCAAATCCATCATAGCAAGCAACATAAACAGACAACAAAGCGCCACAATCGACCCTCTCCTCGCATATTCCAGCCGCCGCGGCTCGTCAAGGAGGGGCGTCTCTTCGGAGGACGAGGACATTTTTTTGATCGTGGGGATTCTTGGGAGTACCACAATCCCACGGTGGCCCGGGCAAGGATGGAGAAGAACCGTTGGAGAGATGGAGGTGGACACGACGGGTTTTATTAAAGATGGGTAGCCTTGAGAAACCACGTTACGAATTTGGTGGCCGGATGGGTTATCAGATCAACCCAGTGATCCATCGATTCATTCCCTCCGGCTAGCGTGTGGGAAAGAGGGGTTTTTATCAATCGGGAGTAGTTGGTGTCATTTAGCTACATAGTTTATTCCATTGACTCGCTGGCCAGTTCCAAGTATTTCAGAAACTCAAACATCGTTATAAGTTCAACATCTTCAAAGGATCTGTTCATCTGTTCATCATGCATGCAACGCATCCACGGGACCATCCGTCTTACCGAGTCTTAATATACCCATAACCCTAAACTCACCACATTCACCCCGCCATTATAAATCGCCGCTCTCGACGACGTCTCTGTCAATGTTCCTAAGAACCCATCACGCCACAATGACAAACGCCTCTTAACCCCGGAACTTAACACCGGCACTTAACCCCCCAAATCCCGGCGCCACGCCTACCCCCAAAGTAACCTGCCGGCCCGCATAGGACCAATAAATCCCCCACCGGCATAACCATCCGCCCGCAATCACCCCGGTTGGCCCGAGCTTCCCCAGTCTTACACCCAACTTAATTGGTCTGATTGCTCAGCTACTGTGGGGCGTTATCGATTTACCGGATTAGGAACTGCGTGTTCGAGAGTGTAAATGGGTATATATACCGGAAGAAGGGACCCTTCAAGTTGC